>JAUUTY010000200.1:0-87787 GCA_030979885.1 Lolium multiflorum | reverse complement strand
CATTGACCTTCATCTTAATGATGGGCTCCCAACCATCCTCTGGCTTCCTAGGAATAGAAGTTTCAAGTTTTAGTTTCTCTTCTCTAGCTTTTATGAGAGCATTTGTAATATGTTTTGTGAAAGCCAAATTTATAACACTAGCATTAGGACTCTTAGCAAGTTTTGTAAGAACTTTATAACTTGAGAGATGGCAGCAGTAAATAAAGTCAAACCATTACAATCTAAAAAACATGGATCACATGTGCAATGTTGGGAAAAAAATTCATCGGTTTATCACAGGCGGTTTCAGCGATTTTGGCAGTTTCGCGGTTGCGAGGCTTTGCATTAGAGAAGTGGAAACATTGCCAACACCAATTATTTTACCATTAATAGTAGAGGTGCAGCAACATGTGAATCATTATCATTACTAGTGGTGGTAATAGTCCAGCTTTAGCTACATTATTCTCTTGAGCTAGTTTTTCATTTCTTCTCTTTCCCACCTAGCATGCAATTCAGCCATTAATCTTATATTCTCATTAATTCTAACTTGGATGTCATTTGCTGTAGTAGCAATTTTATTTTCAATATCCTTGTTAGGCATAACTTTCAATTTCAGATCAACATCGGAGGCAAGACTATCAACCTTAGAAGCAAGAATAGCATCAATTTTATTGAGTTTTTCAACAGATTTGTTAAAAGGAGTTTGTGTACTAATAAATTCTTTAAGCACAGCTTCAAGTAGGGTACACTTCTATTATTGTTGTAAAAATTCCCCCATAAGAATTACCATAACCGTTACCATTATTATAAGGATATGGCATATAGTTAACAGAATTGTTCCTATAAGCATTGTTGTTGAAATTATTACTTTTAATGAAGTTCACATCAACATTTTCTTCTTGAGCAACCAATGAAACTAAAGGAACATTATTTGGATCAACATTAGATCTACCATTCACAAGCTTAGACATAATCACATCAATCTTATCACTCAAGGAAGAAGTTTCTTCGACAGAATTTACCTTCTTACCTTGTGGAGCTCTTTCCGTGTGCCATTCAGAGTAATTGATCATCATATCATCAAGAAGCTTTGTAGCCGCCCCCAAAGTGATGGACATAAAGGTACCTCCGGCAGCTGAATCCAATAGGTTCCGCGAAGAAAAATTCAGTCCTGCATAAAAGGTTTGGATGATCATCCAAGTAGTCAGTCCATGGGTTGGGCAATTTTTTACCAAAGATTTTATTCTCTCCCATGCTTGAGCAACATGTTCATTATCTAATTGTTTAAAATTCATTATGCTACTTCTCAAAGATATAATTTTAGTGGGAGGATAATATCTACCAATAAAAGCATCCTTACATTTAGTCCATGAATCAACACTATTCTTAGGCAAAGATAGCAACCAATCTTTAGCTCTTCCTCTTAATGAGAAAGGAAACAATTTCAATTTAGTATAATGTCACCATCTACATCCTTATACTTTTGCATTTCACATAATTCAACAAAATTATTAAGATGAGCAGCAGCATCATCGAACTAACACCAGAGAATTGCTCTCTCATAACAAGATTCGGTAAAGCAAGTTTAATTTCAAAGAATTCTGCTGTAGTAGCAGTTGGAGCAATAGGTGTGGAAATAATTATTATTTGTGTTTGTGAAGTCACACAACTTAGTATTTTCGGGGTTGGCCATTTTAACAGTAATAAATAAAGCAAACTAGATAAAGTAAACGCAAATAACTAATTTTTTTGTGTTTTGATATAAGAAAGCAAAACAGTAAATAAAGTAAAGCTAGCAACTAATTTTTTGTGTTTGATTTAATGCAGCAAACAAAGTAGTAAATAAAATAAAAACAAGACAAAAACAAAGTAAGGCGGATTGTGGAGACTCACACGGCGTGTCTTCAATCTCCGTATGACGCCGAAGAAATTGTTGTTACCGTAGAATTCAACAATTTCCGTGGTGTAGCTTTTCTTCGGTCCCCGGCAACGGCGCCGGAAATTTAGCTTGATGACGCGTAAAGCACAAGCCCGTTGGGAACCCAAGTGGAAGGTGTGATGCGTACAGCGACAAGTTTCCCTCGGTAAGAAACCAAGGTTTATCGAACCGTAGGAGTCAAGAAGCACGTCGAAGGTTGATGGCGGCGGGATGTAGTGCGGCGCAACACCAGGGATTCCGGCGCCAACGTGGAACCTGCACAACACAACCAAAATACTTTGCTCCAACGTGGCAGTGAGGTTGTCAATCTCACCGGCTTGTTGTAACAAAGGATTAGATGTATAGTGTGGAAGATGATTGTTGCCAGAAAACGGTAGAACAAGTATTAGAGTAGATTGTATTCGATGTAAAAGAATGGACCAGGGTCCACGATTCACTAGAGGTGTCTCTCCCATAAGATAAATAGCATGTTGGGTGAACAAATTACAGTCGGGCAATTGACAAATAGAGAGGGCATGACAATGCACATACATGATATGATAAGTATAGTGAGATTTAATTGGGCATTACGACAAAGAGTACATAGACCGCTATCCACCATGCATCATGCCTAAAAAGTCCACCTTCGAGTTAGCATCCGCACCCCTTCGGTATTAAGTTGCAAACAACGGACAATTGCATTAAGTATGGTGCGTAATATAATTAATAACTACATCCTCGGACATAGCATCAATGTTTTATCCCTAGTGGCAACAACACATCCACAACCTTAAAACTTTCTGTCACCTTCCCCAGATTTAATGGAGGCATGAACCCACTATCGAGCATAAATACTCCCTCTTGGAGTTAAGAGCAAAAACTTGACCCAGAGCCTCTACTAATAACGGAGAGCATGCAAGATCATAAACAACACATAGGTAATAGATTGATAATCAACATAACATAGCATTCTCTATCCATCGGATCCCGACAAACACAACATATAACATTAAGATAGATAATCTTGATCATGTTGGGCAGCTCACAAGATCCGACAGGAAGCACAACAAGGAGAAGACAACCATCTAGCTACGGCTATGGACCCATAGTCCGGGGGTGAACTACTCACTCATCCCTCGGAAGCGACCATGGCGGTGAAGAGTCCTGCGGGAGATGATTCCCCTCTCCCGGCGGTGCGGAGCGATCTCGAGAATCCCCAGAGATGGGATTGGTGGCGGCAGCGTCTCTGGAAGGTTTTCCGTCTCGTGGCTCTCGATGCGGGGTTTGTGACGGAGGCTTTAAGTAGGCGGAAGGGCGGGTCGGGGGGGCCACGAGGGTGGCCACACAACGGGAGCCGCGCGGCCTTTTTGGGCCGACGCGCTGCGTGTCGTCGCCTCGTGGCCTCGTTCCTCTTCGGTCTTCTGGAAGCTTCTTGTAAAAATAGGCCCCTGGGCGTTGATTTCGGCCAATCCCGAGAATATTTCTTTACTAGGTTCTGAAACCAAAAACAGCGAAAAAACAACCGGCTCTTCGGCATCTCGTTAATAGGTTGGTGTGCCGAAAAATGCATAAATACGACATATAATGTGTATAAAACATGTGAATATCATCAATAATGTGGCATGGAACATAAGGAGTGTCGATACGTCGGAACGTATCACTCTTTCTTTGCGCCGCATGCATCTTTATTTTGCCGCTGCTCTTGCCATTGCTCATGGCCCCACCAGCACCGCATGCTATGTTGCTATTTCCTCTCTCTCTCTCACTCGGTTTCATTTTCTGGAACACAGCCCCGGTAATGCCGCTCCGCTGACAGTGCCTATTACCGACAGGCCGTTTTTCGAGATATGGTTTTCGGGCAAAGCGGTAGTGCGAACGACAAGCGTAGATGCGGTTTGCATCGAAGATACGGCCGGATTTTCCATTTAGCGGCTATATTTTGGAGCCCCTATTTATACCTCTCTTCTACCCCAACCACTTCTTCCCCTCCATTCTCTCCTCCATTGTTGACCTTGAGTTGTTTGATCCTCCTCTTGATCCCCCCACTATTTGTTGCATATTTTTGGGGGAAAGGAGAGAGGAGATCTAGATCTAGAGCTTCACCAATTGAATCCCTCTCCTTGTGAGGGGAACCCACTAGATCTTGATCTTGGATGATTTTTTGTTCTCCTCTTTGTTCTTCCTCTCTTATTCCCCCAATAGCTTTTGTAGCTTTGTTGGAATTTGGGAGAGAGGAACTTGGGCTCTTAGTGGTGTTCTTGGCCATTGCATTAGGTGCATCGGTTTGGGTTCTCTCCGGAGGTTTCGATCTCGTAGAGGGCATGTTCAGTTAGTGGTGTTCTTGCCTTAGTGGCAATCTTGCCTTAGTGGCTTGATGTCTACGGGTGCTTCTATTCTTGTAGACAGTGTTGGGCCTCCAAGAGCAGAGGTTTGTAGAACAGCAGCAAGTTTCCCTTAAGTGGATCACCCAAGGTTTATCGAACTCAGGGAGGAAGAGGTCAAAGATATCCCTCTCAAGCAACCCGCAACCACAAAGCAAGAAGTCTCTTGTGTCCCCAACACACCTAATAGGTGCACTAGTTCGACGGAGAGATAGTGAAATACAGATGGTATGAATGAATATGAGCGGTAGTACGGCGCCAGAAAGTGCTTGCTGGCGTGCAATTGATGGTAGTAATATTTAGAGTAAAGATGCGATAAAAGTAAACAAGCAGCGATAGCAGTGTTTAGGAACAAGGCCTAGGATCATACTTTCACTAGTGGACACTCAACATTGATCACATAACGAATAAATAGATAGATGCTAGACTCTACACCCACTCTTGTTGGATGATGAACACCACTAGCTGTGTAGGATTACACGAACCCTCATGCCGGAGTTAACAAGCTCCACAATATTCAATGTTCATATTTAAATAACCTTAGAGTGCATAACAGATCAACATAACCAAACCAAGTACTAACATAGCATGCACCCTGTCACCATCACACTATGAAGGAGGAATAGATCACATCAATACTATCATAGCAATAGTTAACTTCATAATCTACAAGGGATCACCAATCATAGCCTACGCCAAGTACTACACGATGCACACCCTGTCACCATTACACCGTGCAGGAGGAATAAACAACTTTAATAACATCACTAGAGTAGCACACAGATAAATACACATTGCAATCATAAAAGATATAAATAAGCACTTCACTATGCCATTCATAACAGCGAATAAGTATTCTGTGAAATATAGCCTAAGAGACCCACCCGGTGCACACACTGTCACCTTTACACACGTGGGACAAGAGTCTCCGGAGATCACATAAGTAAACCCCACTTGACTAGCATAATGACATCTAGATTACAAGCATCATCATATGAATCTCAATCATGTAAGGCAGCTCTTGAGATTATTGTATTGAAGTACATAGGAGAGAGATTAACCACATAGCTACCGGTACAGCCCCGAGCCTCGATGGAGAACTACTCCCCTCCTCATGGGAGACAACAACGTTGATGAAGATGGCGGTGATGTCGATGGAGAAGCCTTAGGGGCACTTCCCCGTCTAGCGGCGTGCGGAGCGGAGACTCTGTCCCCCGGATCTTGCCGCGATGGCGGCGGCTCTAGAAGGTTTTCTCTGGTTTCGTCGAACGTGATGATAGGGTTTCGCGACGGAGGCTTTAAGTAGGCGGAAGGGCAAAGTCGGGTGGAGTCCTGGTGGGACCACACACTAGGCGGCGCGGCCAGGGCCGGGCCGCGCCGCCCTCGCGTGTCCCCACCTCGTGGCCCCGCCGTTTCCCCTTCGGTCTTACGGAAGCTTCGTGGAAAAATAGGACCCTGGGCGTTGATTTCGTCGGATTTAGGAATATTTCCTTACTAGGATTTCTGAAACCAAAAACGGCAGAAAATGGCACTTCGCCATCTCGTCAATAGGTTAGTTCCGAAACGCATAAATATGACATAAAGTATGCATAAAACATGTAGATATCATCAATAATGTGGCATGGAACATAGAAATTATCGATACGTCGACGTATCGGCATCCCCAAGCTTAGTTTACTGCGTCGAGCGGATGGCAATAACAAAGATAATTTCTGGGGTGACATGCCATCATAACCTTGATCACAGCATACTATTGTAAGCATATGTAATGAATGCAGCGATCAAAGCAATGGTAATGACATGAGTAAACAAATGAATCATAAAGCAAAGACTTTTCATGAATAGTACTTTCAAGACAAGCATCAATAAGTCTTGCATAAGTTAACTCATAAAGCAATAAATCAAAGTAAAGGTATTGAAGCAACACAAAGGAAGATTAAGTTTCGGCGGTTGCTTTCAACTTATAACATGTATATCTCATGGATAGTGTCAATGCAAAGTAATATAACAAGTGCAATATGCAAGTATGTAGGAATCAATGCAGTTCACACAAGTGTTTGCTTCTTGAGGTGGAGAGAGATAGGTGAACTGACTCAACATAAAAAGTAAAAGAAAGGTCCTTCAAAGAGGAAAGCATCGATTGCTATATTTGTGCTAGAGCTTTTTATTTTGAAAACATGAAACAATTTTGTCAACGGTAGTAATAAAGCATATGTATCATGTAAATTATATCTTACAAGTTGCAAGCCTCATGCATAGTATACTAATAGTGCCCACACCTTGTCCTAATTAGCTCGGATTAACACGGATTATCATTGCATGACATATGTTTCAACCAAGTGTCACAAAGGGGTACCTCTATGCCGCCTGTACAAGGTCTAAGGAGAAAGTTCGCATTGGATTTCTCGCTTTTGATCATTCTTCAACTTAGACACCCATACCGGGACATAGACAACAGATAATGGACTTCTCTTTTAATGCTTAAGCATTCAACGATTATATTCTCATAAGAGATTGAGGTTTTATGTCCAAATTGAAACTCCCACCATGATTCATGGCTTTTAGTTAGCGGCCCAATGTTCTTCTCTAACGGTATGCATACTCAAACCATTTGATTGTGAAAACCGCCCTTACTTCAGACAAGACGAACATGCATAGCAATGATATTCAACAAAGATAAAAAGTTGATGGCGTCCCCAGGAGCATGGTTATCGCACAACAAGCAACTTAATAAGAGATAAAGTGCATAAGTACATATTCAATACCACAATAGTTTTTAAGGCTATTTTGTCCCATGAGCTATATATTGCAAAGGCGAATGATGGAAATTTAAAGGTAGCACTCAAGCAATTTACTTTGGAATGGCGGAGAAATACCATGTAGTAGGTAGGTATGGTGGACACAAATGGCATAGTGGTTGGCTCAAGGATTTTGGATGCATGAGAAGTATTCCCTCTCGATACAAAGGTTTAGGCTAGCAAGGTTATTTGAAACAAACACAAGGATGAACCGGTGCGGCAAAACTTACATAAGACATATTGTAAACATTATAAGACTCTACCGTCTTCCTTGTTGTTCAAAACTCAATACTAGATATTATCTAGACTTTAGAGAGACCAAATATGCAAGCCAAATTTTAGCAAGCTCTATGTATTTCTTCATTAATGGGTGCAAAGTATATGATGCAAGAGCTTAAACATGGGCACAACAATTGCCAAGTATCAAATTATTCAAGACATTTTAGAATTACTACATGTAGCATTTCCCAATTCCAACCATATAACAATTAACGAAGCAGTTTCAACCTTCGCCATGAACATTAAAAGCTAAGAACACATGTGTTCATATGAACCGGCGGAGCGTGTCTCTCTCCACACAAGGATGAACTTATTCAAACATAAACAAAAACAAACAGACGCAACAGAGGCTCCAAGTAAAGCACATAAGATGTGATGGAGATAAAAATATAGTTTGGGGAGGAACACGATAATGTTATCGTGAAAGGATGTGGGCATCCCAAGCAAACACTTGAGTCTTCTTGAAATATGCGGGGATGAACCAGGGCATCCCCAAGCTTAGACTTTTCCTCTTCTTGATCATAGTATATCATCCTCCTCTCTTGACCCTTAGAAAACTTCCTCCACACCAAACTTAAAACAATCTCAGAGAGTTAGTGCATAATCAAAATTTCACATGTTGGAGGTGACACAATCATTCTTAACACTTGTGGAACAAAGCTACTAGAAGTCAATGGAACAAGAAATCCATCCAACACGGCAAAAGAGGCATGCGAAATAAAAGGCAGAATCTGTCAAAACAAGAATAGTCCGTAAAGACGGATTTTAAAGTGGCACCAGACTTGCTCGGATGAAATGCTCAAATTGAATGAAAGTTGCGTACATATCGAGGATCACGCACGTAAATTGGCAGATTTTTCTGAGTTACCTACAGAGAACCCTTCCCAAATTCGTGACAGACAGAAATCTGTTTCTACGCAGTAATCCAAATCTAGTATCAACCTTGCTATCAAAGACTTTACTTGGCACAACAATGCAATAAAATAAGATAAGGAGAGGTTGCTACAGTAGTAACAACTTCCAAGACTCAAATATAAAACAAAAAGTACTGTAGTAAAATAAACTCATGGGTTATCTCCCAAGAAGTGCTTTCTTTATAGCCATTAAGATGGGCTCGAGCGTTTTAATGATGCACTCCCAAGAAATAAGAGTTGAAGCAAAAGAGAGCATCAAAAAGTAAATTCAAAACACATTTAAGTCTAACATGCTTCCTATGAAAAGGAATCTTGTAAATAAACAAATTCAAGAAGCATAATGCGACAAGCATAGAAAGATAAAACAAGTGTAACTTCAAAAATTTCAGCATATAGAGAGGTGTTTTAGTAACATGAAAATTTCTACAACCATATTTTCCTCTCTCATAATAACTTTCAGTAGCATCATGAGCAAACTCAACAATATAAGTATCACATAAAGCATTCTTATTCACATGCATAAAAGTATCATTACCCTCCACATAAGCATAGTCAATTTTATTGGTAATAGTGGGAGCAAATTCAACAAAGTAGCTATCCTTTATTATTCTCATCATCAAATATAGGAGGCATATTGTAATCATAATCAAATTTATCCTCCATAACAGTTGAGTACTAAAAGACTACTATCATTATAATCATCATAAATAGGAGGCAAAGTATCATCAAAGTAAATTTTCTCCTCAATGCTTGGGGGACTAAAAATATCATGCTCATCAAAGCCAGCTTCCCCAAGCTTAGAATTTGCCATATCATTAGCAACAATGGTGTTAAAAGTGTTCATACTAATATGTTCCATAGGTTTTTTAATTTTCGCATCAAACCATCCATGTCTTAACACAGAATAAGAAGCTCATTGTTGTCCATTATGCCTAACTAGTGTAAACAAGAAACAAAAAGATACAATTGCAGGATCTAAAATAACTTCGAGCACACACACAACGGCAACGAAAAAGTACTTTACCTAGGACGGAGTATAGATACAACCTTACCTTTCCTCCCCGTCTTGAGCGCCGAAAAATAGCTTGATGTCTACGGGTGCTTCTATTCTTGTAGGCAGTGTTGGGCCTCCAAGAGCAGAGGTTTGTAGGACAGCAACAAGTTTCCCTTAAGTGGATCACCCAAGGTTTATCGAACTCGGGGAGGAAGAGGTCAAAGATATCCCTCTCATACAACCCTGCAATAAGATACAAAAGTCTCTTGTGTCCCCAACACACCTAATAGGTGCACTAGTTCGCGAAGAGATAAAGTGAAATCAGGTGGGTATGAATGAATACGACGTGTACGAGCGCCCGGAAAGTGCTTCTTTGGCGTGCAATTGATAGTAGTAATATTGCCGGGAAGTAAAGATGCGATGTGATAAACAAACGGCGATAAGCGATATTTAGGAACAAGGCCTAGGGATCATACTTTTAGTGGACACTCTCAACATTGATCATATAAGAGAATAAATAGATAGATGCTAGACTCTACACCCTCTTGTTGGATGATGAACACCACCATTGTGTAGGATTACACGAACCCTCAATGCCGGAGTTAACAAGCTCCACAATATTCAATGTTCATATTTAAATAACCTTAGAATGCATGACAGATCAACATAACCAAACCAAGTACTCACCTTCACACTACGAAAGGAGGAATAGATCCCATCAATACTATCATAGCAATAGTTAACTTCATAATCTACAAGAGATCACAATCATAAAGCCTACGCCAAGTACTACACGATGCACACCCTGTCACCATTACACCGTGCAGGAGGAATAAACTAATTTAATAACATCACTAGAGTATGCAGATAAATTATGATACAAAACTACATATACTCTTGTTGGATGATGAACACCACTAGTGGAATTTACTAACAGTGAATAAGTATTCTGTCAAATATAGCCTAAGAGACCCACACGGTGCACACACTGTCACCTTTACACACGTGGGACAAGGAGTCTCCGGAGATCACATAAGTAAAACCCACTTGACTAGCATAATGACATCTAGATTACAAGCATCATCATATGAATCTCAATCATGTAAGGCAGCTCATGAGATTATTGTATTGAAGTACATGGGAGAGAGATTAACCACATAGCTACCGGTACAGCCCCGAGCCTCGATGGATTACTCCCTCCTCATGGGAGACAACAGCGTTGATGAAGATGGCGGTGATGTCGATGGAGGAGCTTCGGGGGGCACTTCCCCGTCCGGCAGCGTGACAGAGACTCCTGTCCCCCGGATCTTGGCTCGCGATGGCGGCGACTCTGGAAGGGTTTCTCTGGTTTCGTCGAACTGGGGGTTTTGCGACGGAGGCTTTAAGCGAGGCGGAAGGGCAAGGTCGGTGGGTGCCTGGTGGGACCACACACTAGGCCGGCGCGGCCGGGGCTTGGGCCGCGCCGCCCTCTGGTGTCGGCGCCTCGTGGCACTTGTTTATCGGACTTGGAAGCTTCGTGGAAAATAGGACCCTGGGCGTTGATTTTGTCTCAATTCGAGAATATTTCCTTACTAGGATTTCTGAAACCAAAAACAGCAGAAAACAGGGACTGGCACTTCGGCATCTCGTCAATAGGTTAGTTCCGAGAAACGCATAAATATGACATAAAGTATGCATAAAACATGTAGATATCATCAATAATGTGGCATGGAACATAAGAAATTATCGATACGTCGGAGACGTATCATGGCTATCTTGCCTTTTGTGGCTATCTTGCCTCTTGTGGCACCGTGTCTCCTTGGTGGCCTTGTAGCCTTAGTGATCCCATCGTCTTAGTGGTGTGGTGTTCTTTGTGGCACTGTGGCCTTTGTGGAGTGTGTTAGCCTCTTGTGGCACATTAGCATCTTGGTGACTTGGTGGTATGCTATAGCCTCTTGTGGCCTACTTGAGAGCCTCCTTGTTGTGGAGTTGCCTCAAGCTTGATACTTGGGAGTTTGCCCAAGCTTGTACGGGTTCGGTGACCACCCTCAAGGGTCCCTTAGTGGATCGAGGAGGCTTTCCTTTGGTGGAAAGGATCGAGGAAGAATACGGTGGCCCTAGTTGGCTTCTTGGAGTGCCTCGTGCCTCCACACCGCTCCAACGGAGACATAGCACCCTTGGGTGTGAACTTCAGGATACATCGTCGTCTCCTCGTGCACCGGTTACTTCTCAACTCGAGCTCCTTTACCTATGCGCTTTACATTGTGATATCTATCATGCTTGATGCTATGCCTATCTTGTTATCACCTTGTTGCTCATCATGCTAGCATAGGTTGTTGGAGCACTTAGGCAAACCCCTAGTTGATAGGCCTTGAGCTAAACTAGTAAACACATGTGTAGTTTTATTCCGCCTAGTTTAGCTCTCAAGTAGAAGTTTTTATACACCGCCTATTCACCCCCCTCTAGGCGACGTCCTAGTACATTCAATTGGTATCAGAGCTAGGGCTCTCTTATCTTGTTGGGCTTCACCGCCTAGAGAGTATGACGTCGACTAGAGGATTAGTGCACATTTCCACCTTTACATTTGATGGCACTAATTATGATGCTTGGAAATCCTACATGCTTGATTATTTTAGGGGCATGCACCCACATGTGGAGCAAATTCTTGATATGGGTTTTTCTCCTCCTAAGGATCCACAAAATCCAACCTTTGAGGAGAAGAAAAACTCTTATCTAGATGCTCAAGCTACTAAAGTGCTTTGCTATGTTGTGAGTCATGTAGTGATTTCCTCCATCGCACCTTTCCGGAGTGCTCATGAGTTTTGGACAAAGCTTGGAGATACATATGGTGGGTCCAAGACCATTGAGGATGATCGCACTCCTTCCACTTCACCAATGTGTGGTAAGACACAAGGTAATGCTATGGTGAGTGGTGATGAACATTGCTTTGTTGATGGTGAGCCTTCTCTTGATGATTCTTCATCCCTATCCCATAGCAATGTTTCATCTTTGGACTTGAACACTTATAGCACTATAAATGCTTTACATGCTAGTGTTGATAGTCCTTGCATATCTTCATCCCATGTTGATATGCTTGCCTTGTCTTGTGGCCATGATAAGAATGCTTCGTTTTCCTCTAGTATTTGTGTGACTAACAATGTAGAGAAAACCGAAGATACTATGGGCCAAGACAAGATCTTGAATGGAGCTTCAACTACTTCATCCTCTTCATCTCACGGTTCTTACACTTGCCTTATGGCTAAGGCTTCTAAGGTATCTCCTTCCTTGGAACCCTATCTATCTAGTGATGATGAGGATGATGATATGGAAGGACTTAATGTTGCTTCCTTAAACAAGTTGGGAGAGTCGGTTTTTCATGCTCTTCATAAGAAGAAATTTGCTTGCTCTAACTTCGTGAAAATCTTGACTTTTGCCATTGAGAGCACAAAACTTATTGAGAAAATGGAAGGGCATGAGCGCGAGGATGCAAACGAGATTGCAACTCTTAGTGAAGCTCTTGAAGAACAACAAACCACCAATGAATCTCTTGAGGAGACCTTTACTCTAGAGCTACTTATGGTAAAGGAATCTCGTGATGGAGCTTTAGAGGTGGCACATGATTTTCAAATTAAAAATGAGAAGCTAGTAAGTGCTAATGATAAACTCCTTGAGGATTTTGAGCTTCTCAAAAGTAGCTCTAGGGCTATTGAGAGTGAGCTCATCAAACTCACCGAGTCACATGAGCAATTTAAGGCTCTCAATCTAATAGAGCTTCCTAAGTTGCCTTCTTCTTGTGCTATAATTGATAATGCTTGTGCTACTAACTCTACCTCTTGTGAAGCTTCCATCTTGAAGGAGAATGTTGAGCTAAGGGCTCAACTTGCTTTGCTAACAAGCAATTATGAGAAATTGGAAGAAAGTCATGGAAAGCTCTCTAGCTCCCATGATGATCTTCTAGTCTCTCATAATTTGCTAAAGTTAGCTCATGAGGCTATCATGCCAAAGGTAAAATCTTGTGAGCCTCATGTGAGTACTAGCAGTACCTCTCAAAATGCTATTTTGTCATGTGCTAGTGCTTTTAGTTCACCCACTCATGCTATTGATTTATCTTGTGGTGAACTACCTTATATGCCTTGTTGCTCTACAAATCCATGTGCTAGTGCTAGTGATTCACCCACCCATGCTATTGCTATATCTTGTGGTGAATTACATACCTTGCCTTGTTGCTCTAACAATGAAGCTTCCACTTCCTCTAGTACTTGTGTTGTTACTAACCATGTAAGGGAAAGTGGACTAGGACTCAACTCCGACAACAAGAACAAGTCCACCACGCACAAGCGGAAGAAGGGACAAGGGCATGTGAAGGACCCCGCCAAGATTGTGTGCTTCAAGTGCAGATTGAAGGGCATCATGTTAGATCGTGCCCCTTGAAGAAGAAGCCACATGACGAGAAGAAACAAGGGAAGCAGACTCAAGATGGAGCTCATGGTCTTCCTCAAGGTCAAGCTAAAGGTCTACCTCGACTTGAAGAAAGGCCGCTACCCAAGAAGGATCAAGCCAAGGCTCCCGTTGTGGAGAAATCAAGTGAGAAGAAGGAGAAGAGAAGAACATGCTACATATGCCGTGAGAAGGGCCACATCTCCTCCTTTTGCACTAGTGGTAACTCATCCAACCCTATCTTGATCGGTGGTGCTTATTCTCTTTGCAAGGATAAGGTTGGAAATGTGTTTGCCAAATATATGGGCACTCAATGTGGTTTCTCAAAAGGAACCATTTGGGTTGCCAAGCCTATTGTGACTAACTTCTTAGGACCCAACTTGGTTGGGGACCAACAAGCCAAAATTTGATCAATAGGTACAAGTGGAGGGCATGGAGGCTTGACTAGTTCATGAAGACTTGGGGGATCTTCATCATTCTCACTTCCTCAAGTCAAGTACTATTCCTTTCATCCTTTACCCATGCTCCTCCTTGCGGTAACGAGTCCTCAACTCCTTTACATTGAAAGTTACTCACTCCCCTTTTACATGTGTTGGTTTTGTGCCTTGCATGTGATTGTGTATGTTGTGCTTCCTACTTGCTTATCTTGCTTTCATGCTTATATATGTTGGGTGGCACATCATGTACAATTGTTCTTTGTTGAGCCTATTGCATCTTATTGATATCTTAGTTGTTGGCTCATGTGAGAAATTAATGGACTATCCCATTTGGGGGAGTGATATGCTTTGTGTACATTTCACAAGCCTAAAATGTGCGACATAATGAATTAAAATCCTATAATGTCCATTAATTATCTCACTTGGTTCTTATTTGCCTCTTGCACGAAAAATGTCTTTATCACATTATGGGGAAGTATTATGCTTTGTGTATTTTACAAGCCTAGAAAATGTGAACATTTGAGATTGTGTCACATAGAATTGATATTATAGATTATCTTGCTCCTATGTGACATGTTTGCTCAAACAAAACCCACTTTACCATATGATTTCTTTGTTGTGAAGATAATCTTGGACATACTCACAAACTACCATATGGATATTTCCTAAATACCTCTTATCCTTGGACAATTGGTAATAAATTGTGTGGTATTGTTCCGGATCATCCTCACACTTGGCTCATGTGCTCATTTGCTTTATCTATTGCCAAGAATTTGTCCTTGTGGGTTAGACTCCCATATGTCTTCCTTGCTTCTTATGTATCTCCTCTTTTTACTTGAACCTTGTTAGTGTTTTGATAAACAATGGTAGAGCGACGATCCCGCATTTGTGCATTTTGTATTCAAATGCAAAATCCTAAATGGTGCACTAATTTTGGGGGAGCTCTCCTATGTTTGCTAGAACACTCTCTTGTTTCAAGAATTTGACTTTGGAAGACAAACCTTTTCTTTTCGGTACTTTGTGCCATCATGAAAAGTGTTGAGGGTTTGGTTTATTTGGAACCTTGCTTTCTTTGGGAGTTGGCTATCTCATTACTTGATATTTGGTTTTACTTTCCTATAATGAGATAAGTCCTTGAGCATGCTTGTTTTGGATATCTTGCTCTATCTCTCTTGTACCTATCTTGTGTGTGCATGTTTCTTTGTGGATAAACGTCTTCGTGATGTTGTCCACTTAGAGAAACTTATACACATAAGAGATGGTGCATATCTTTTGATATCCCTCTTTGATGGAGTCCATTCCTTTATTCTTATTTGACTTGTTAATGACTCCACAAAGATCTTGGTCATGAGTGCTTGTTTTATCCTATTTGCATCTTCACGCACTCATACTTGATTTTGGCACAAGCTTCGTTTTGACTTCCCTCTTATTAAGCTTGTGTTTCTTATTGGTTCATTGATTGCTTGCTTCATTTGTTGAAGCTTTCTCACCTTCACATCCTCTTGCAATCTTTGATCCTCAATATAGTTTGATTTCTTCCGAATATTTGTCATTGAATATGTGCATTTGATTTCACTCACAATTATGAGAAATGCACAACTTGTGGAGGAACGCTCACTATATTGACCTTCCAAACCTTTCGTCCATTTTGGCATTCGATGCCAATGGGGGAGAAGTTTGGAGGGTTTAAGGGAATTGCTTTTGTTGGTTCTTAAGCATTTGCCTTTCATGCCTAGCATTTATTGCTTTGCATGGTTGAATATTTAGAGGATACTCCGCTAGGCTTTAATTGCCGGTATATGCAATGAAATTCAAGTTCATTCACACATGCATATATTATGGGGGAGTTTGCTCTAAATGTTGTTGGCGTGCGATTGACGTGGGAGTTAGCAATCTCTGTGGTGTAATTTTTCTTCAGTTCCCCGGCAACGGCGCCAGAAATTAGCTTGATGACGCGTAAAGCACACGTAGTTGGGAACCCCAAGTGGAAGGTGTGATGCGTACGGCGGCAAGTTTCCTCATTAAGAAACCAAGGTTTAATCCAACCAGTAGGATTCAAGAAGCACGTGAAGGTTGATGGCGGCGGGATGTGAGTGCGAGCTGCTTACCAGGGATTCCGAGGCGCCAACGTGGGACACCCACTGCTTGGCCAAATACTTTGCTACTTGAAACGGTGAGGTTGTCAATCTCACCACTTGTTGTAACAAAGGATTAGATGTATAGTGTGGATGATGATTGTTGCAGAAAACAGTAGAACAAGTATTGCAGGTAGATTGTATTTAATGTAAAAGAATGGACCGGGGTCCACGGTTCACTAGAGGTGTCTCTCCCATAAGATAAATAGCATGTTGGGTGAACAAATTACGGTCGGGCAATTGACAAATAGAGAGGACATGACCATGCACATATATGATATGATGAGTATAGTGAGATTTGATTGGGCATTACGACAAGTACATGAAGCGCTATCCATGCATCTATGCCTAAAAGTCCACCTTCAGGTTATCATCCGAACCCCTTCCGGTATTAAGTTGCAAACAACGAGACAATTGCATTAAGTATGGTGCGTAATGTAATCAATAACTACATCCTCGGACATAGCATCAATGTTTTATCCCTAGTGGCAACAACACATCCACAACCTTAAAACTTTCTTCTGTCACTGTCCCAGATTTAATGGAAGCATGAACCCACTATCGAGCATAAATACTCCCTCTTGGAGTTAAGAGTAAAAACTTGGCCGGAGCCTCTACTAAAACGGAGAGCATGCCAGATCATAAACAACACATAGGTAATAGATTGATAATCAACATAACATAGTATTCTCTATCCATCGGATCTCGACAAACACAACATATAGCATTACAGATAGATGATCTTGATCATGTTAGGCAGCTCTGTCAACACGGTAGAGCCGGGAAGAGCCTAGAGCTGCGGCTGGCTGAGACCCCTCCGGGCGACGGCCCGCAATGCTCTTCTGGTCACACGCGGCGATGCGAAGTGCAAGGGCGTGCCACCTGTACCTGGTCAGGAAGGTGATGGGGATGCCTCGCTTAGTTCTGCATAGCATACACGTAAACATTAAAATAAGAGCCTCGGCGGCTCTCGGGTTGTCCTGTGAATCGGCTCAAGAGCCCGATCCACCCATGATTCGTACAGGGTGCACGAATACTTGGTGATCTGCTTGATCAAGATAAAGCTAATGAGATCTCGACGATTTAGGGTTTTCACATAATCGGATCATCCTACTCCGGGTTGGGCCTCGCGGCCACGCACGGTGCTCGTAAGCCGATCCTAAACAAGGCCACAAAACCAACATGGCGTTGATCCTCGGAACATCTGTTTAGGACTTACGAACGCCACCCTACGTGCCGTGGATCCTCCCCCTTTGTATGAGCCTAACTATTGCCGAGATATTAAACTAATCATGCCGAGCAAGGAACAGTAAATAACGGATCGAGATCTACTAAATAAGAACAAGCGGGTGCCGCCCCACTTTGAATAGGTGTGAGGGCGGCTAGACATGCGAGGGTTGCACTACGTAAGCATGTTATACGGAGAACTATGCTAACCCTAACACATCTATGATAACTACGTTGCCCGCCATCAAAGACGCTTCAGTACGGGCAACGCATGGACAACGTGGAGCTTGTGCTGCCTAGATCGCAAGATGCGATCTGAGCAGCATGACGCTTACCCGGAAGAAACCCTGGGAGCAGAGGTTGGCGTGCAGGATTGATTTGTTTTGGGGTGAACGTTGTGTTGTTTGTTTATTCCACAAACCCTAGATACATATTTATAGTCCAGCGGACTTTCTAATCGTGGGAATAGTCCCAACCGGGCACGGGCCCAAATCTAACTAACCAACACGTATCCTACTATGTTAGAGATACAAGGGCAAACTAGCCCAAACTTGCTAAGCAAGGCCGATTCACGTATATTCTTTCAACATAAAATCTTCAAGTCCACCTTGGTCGCGGCCCACCTCTGGCTCGGTCAAATCCTGGTGATAACACATGCCCCACTGGTTTTGATAAGCCAAATGGTGCAAGCCACTCTGTGTCATCTCCCCGAAGGGTCATGTCGGGCGAGACGGAGGCCGTTGCAGCATCCTTCATCATGATGTCCTGTCTTCTCAGCTTCGCTGCAATTCGCTCCAGCACCACTTCCTCGGAAACCGCAATGGCATTAAATCTCCACCGGGCTTCTCATTATTTATCATGCGTCGATTAACCGTCTTCTTTCATCCTTGTCAGCCATCGGCACCCGGCGCTCTTCCTCTTTGCAACCATGTCTTCTTCCTCCTTCCTCTTCTTCTTGTCGGATCACTCTCGTGTCCTCTCCCATTAAGTCGACGCCCTCGTGGTCACGCGAGGCGGCGTGCGATATCCTCGCCCAGCGGCATGGGATGAGGCCGCGACTCCCCGTCGGTCCGAGGGATGACAAATCCTTGACCGACGGGGAGGCGACCTCCGCTTCCTTGGCGACGGGGAATCGGAGGAGAGACGATGAGATCGTTTCTCTGGGGCAGACTTCACCTCCGAGGAGGCAGAGGAGGGAGAAGGAGGGATGACGACGATAGCCTCTCCCGACGAGGCCGGCAGAGCGCGCCATTGCCCCACGCCGGGGAATGCGAGTGACCGACGAGCGGCGACGACGACGAAGGAGGATGAAGACAACGAAGGCCCCGCCGGCGGCCACTGGAGCAGCGACGGCAGGCCGGTAGGGAGCAGCGGCAAGCCGGCGGTGATGGCACGGTGACAATGAGGGCAGCAATGGCCCGTAGATGGGATCCTTAGACTAGGACCAGCGATGGTAGATGGGTGTTGTATCCCTAGCAACTCCTTTTCCCAGCTCTTCATCTGAGGCTCTGGCCATCAATAGAGAATTCTCCTTAATTGCCGATTCCTTGTATGTTAATTTAGCCGATTCTTCCTCATCATTTTGCCGATTGTCAATTCGGTCAATGCTCCATGAGCCGATGGCAACGCATTGGTCTCTTATTAATTTGAGATGGATCAATTCAGACCTCCAAAGTCATCAAGACGAGGACCAAATCGCAGTCGCTTAAACTAGACCTCGGAAGAGCCCAAACCCTCCAGACTTAATGTGCTTATGTCGGCAAGACTCGGGCCAATGCCTTCGGAGAACTTTAGGACCATGTGAAAATCTTGTCCGCCTACAACTTCCCTTGCGATGCTACGCTCTTTCATGGCAATAAACTGGTCCAAAGCCTGTTAATTATGGCAGCTTCCTCTCCGAATTGGCATTGGTTCTATTCTGCAAGAATTCGCCACCTTTAACCAAACTGTGATACAGCCGATTCCAACAAGATTGGCTCCTCGGAGACGAAAGCCTTTTAGGTCGAGCTGCCCCGAGCCTCAATCAAGGCGAGAACGGCAGTGAAGAAAGTAGCCGCCATTGGCTTCCGCGTTAATACGCAAGCCCAGCCGATTTCAACGAAATCGGGCCATAATAGGGATGTTTCGGGCAAGCTCTCCTCAAGGCTTCTTGACTTTGCAATGTAGTAGAAAAACTTCTACCCAAAGAGTGATGTACCGACAGGGGCTCGAAAGATCGACAGCCCCCTTGAACTAAGAAGCCCCGATGTGGTGGCTCTCAACCCCTCCCAGTTCTATTCTCATGACTGCGGCATCGGATCGGCTCATCGTCTCCTGCCGGACTAATGTAACTCACAGTGCGAATGTTGGAAAACGTCCTAGCATCCTCCGCGACGATCAGCCTCGTCATGGTTGGGGACTCAAATCTTCTCTTCAAAGACTTCCAATTCTTCTGCCGAGCCCCTAAGTTGCAACGCAACAATTCGCAGAACTCTAACTAAATCGGCTTTTAAAAGCATACGATTGGAGTCGGTAAGGAATGTTGATGAAATGCGTCGCCCTGGTCAAACGGAAGAGGTTCCACGGCCAAGTGGTTGGTCATCGGCTGTTCTCATGGTCTAACCTGATACACGCCGCTCTTGTTGTTGTCCAAGGCAATGGTCCTCCATCTTGCAAGTACCTACTAGTGGCTCCGGACGCCACCACTGATGTACCATTGTGCTTTTATTTGCAACAGTTGTCTTCCTTGAGTCGATGGCCATGCATCAGCTCTTCCGTATTCTTCAGTCGATGCCTGCACATCGGCTGTGCTCAAAAATTTTCAAATTTTTTCTACGGCCGATTTGCTTATGCATCGGCCCCCACTTTATCTTGAATTGCTTCACACTTTGTATCCTCGTGTTCTATCCCTCTATTTTTTATCCATCTAGGTGCCCCCCCGAGCCGATTCTGTCAAGAGAATTGATGGTATCGGCTCTTCGGGTAGTCCCTGTTGGGTCAAACGTTGATCCCGGGCAGAATGGATGGTGAGGGTAATTTTGGCCGATTGCTGGAATCGGCCTCCACGTTGCTTGCTCGGTGAAGCTGTGATGTCCCTTCATAAAATTTTTGGGGCCGATCACAAGGATCAGCTCGCCAAGTTGCATGGCCGCTTCAACTACATGGTCGGGCCGGTGGATAAAACCGAAAACAACCCTTCCCTTCGTCACATCCCGATGCGCTCATGATCGTCCAAATTGATGCTGAGAGGGGTTCTTCCTTTCTTTACTTCCATGCGTTCATGCAGTAGATTGAAATTGGGTGAGTCATCGGCACAGACGACCTCTGCCTCATCTCCATCCTTTGTATTATGCATTGGTGCATCGTGGAGGGAATACAACAGTTAGCGTGGATCCAATCTCTCCCTAGCAGAACAGCATAAGAGCTCGTGCTATCGACGATGAAGAACGTTGTAGGGATAGTTTTCCTTCCTACGGTCAGATCCACGTTCAGAACTCTTGTGCCTCAGACGCTTGGCCATTGAAATCGCTCAACGTCACGTTGGTCTTGATTAGATCCGAGCTAGAGCGTCCCAGCCACGTAGCATAGAGTACGGCATGATGTTAACTGCCGCTCCGGTGTCCACCAATTATTGACAGGCCTCCCATCGATATAACCTCGTAAGTACAAGGCCTTCAGATGCAGCAGCTCTTTCTCGTGGCTTCTCAAAGATAACCGGCCGTGGGCCGCAGTCAAGTTGTGCCACGGATGTCTCATCTAAACCTGGAGCACTGAACTCCGAAGGGAGGATGAACACCATATTCGTGCCAGCCGATGTTTCATCATCGGCTTTCTCCTGTTTGGGGCGCCACTCCATTCTCCGTGGTCGACCCTCTTCATCGAGCTCGCTGAACCTTGGCGACCAGATCAGGCCGTGCCTTTCTTAGCGTATGCAGGTATAACCTTTCGGCTACTTCTGGCCTACGTGAACGCTGAACCCTCATTTACGGAGCAGTGCGGGCCATCAGGACACCATCTTGGGCGATGATACTTATCCTCTTCATCATCGTCCTCCTCATCGGACCAGGCCCAGAGGACTCAGCATGCTTGTTCCGAGGCGGGAAAGGCCCTAGACGCTCGGAACACGGACACCTTAGCTGCCTCCTTCTTCTTTCGTTTACATTACGACAATTACCGATCCCAATGTCAGCTCATCCGGAATCCAGCCAGGTATCCGAAGAAGGCCGGTCCGAGTGCCTATCCACGTTGTCCAGGTTCCCTTGACCCTCCTCGCAGGCGTGACGTTAGGATCCGTCGTTGCCTCCGTCACGCTGACGGTACCTCCTGTCCTCCGCATTAGACCGATGACATCTTTCATCGTCTTCATCGTAGCGCCGACGTCGGTCATATTGCTGTTCATACTTGTGGAGGAGATGTACGGAGCGTGGGCGTTGGGACCATATGCCTTTCACCTCCTCCACGGTTAGGTACCGTCTATCATCATCTTGGGGCCGGTCGCGTGGATCGGCCTCCTCTTTATCCTTGCCACGGGAGTGGCTGCTTTCTGCTTCGTCTTTGCCATGGCGGCTTGCAAGCCCTGCCATGTTGACACCAAAGGAGGACTTTGGCTGGCCTATGGAGTGGCTGAGATCCACCATGTTGACGCCGGGCGACGGACTTGAGCCTCTATCGAGCTTGATATCGTGCGGCCAGGTCTTCTCAGAGGAGCCGATGAGTTCGGCTTCGAGGGTTGCCTTGATCTCGTCATGTTTCTTCTTGAGCTCATCAGGCAGATCCTCGTACTTGACCGGAGTGCCTGCATCTCGGAATGTAGATGGCGATGTGGTTGATGTAGACGATTGTCCCACCGGGCATGCCAGAAAATGTGTTGTTGCCAAAACCCACCGGCGGGCAGCGCCTGGCAACACAGTGTAGAGCCGGGAAGAGCCTAGAGCTGCGGCTGGTCAGTCCCTCGGAGCGACGGCCCGCAATGCTCTTCTGGTCACACGCGGCGATGCGAAGTGCAAGGGCGTGCCACCTGACCTATACCTGGTCGGGAAGGTGATGGGGATGCCTCGCTTAGTTTCTGCATGGCATACCGTAAACATTAAATAAGAGCCTCGATCGGCTCTCAAGTTATCCTGTGAATCGGCTCAGAGAGCCGATCCACATGATTCGTACGGGGTGCACGAATACTTGGTGATCCTGCTTGATCAAGATAAAGCTAATGAGATCTCCGACGATTTGAGGTTTTCACCGCATAATCGGATCATCCTACTCCAGGTTGGGCCTCGCGGCCACGCACGGTGCTCGTAAGCCGATCCTAAACAAGGCCAAAAAACCAACATGGCGTTGATCCTCGGAACATCCTGTTTAGGACTTGCGAACGCCACCCTACGTGCCGCTGGATCCTCCCCCTTTGTAAGGCCTAACTATTGCAGATATTAAACTAATCCTTGCAGAGCAAGGGGCAAATCGTAACGGATCAGATCTACTAAATAAAGAACAAGCAGGGTGCCGCCCCCACACCTGAGATAGGTAGGGCGGCTAGATATGCAGGGGTTGCACTACGTAAGCATGTTATACGGAGAACTATGCTAACCCTAACACATATGATAACTACGTTGCCGCCATCAAAAACGCTTCGATGCAGACAACGCACTTAGTTATGCGTGGAACTTGTCTTTGCCTAGATCGCAAGATGCGATCTAGCTGACATCTCCTTCCACGATTGAAACCCTCGAGGCAGAAGGAGTTGGCGATACGGCAGGGTTGATTTGTTTTGGGGTGAACGTTGTGTTGTTGTTTATTCCATAAACCCTAGATACATATTTATAGTCCGAGGGACTTTCTAACGTAGAATATCCGCCGGGCACGGGCCAATTCAACTAACTTGAAGCCGTATCCTACTATGTTACGAGATACAAGGGCAAACTAACCCAAACTTGCTAAGCAAGGCCGATTCACGTATATTCTTCGACGTAAAATCTTCAAGTCCACCTTGGTCGCGGCCCACCTCTGACTTGGTCAATCAACATATAGCATTACGGATAGATGATCTTGATCATGTTAGGCAGCTCACAAGATCCAACAATGAAGCACATAAGGAAAAGACCACCTAGCTACTGCTATGGACCCATAGTCCGAGGATCGAACTACTCACTCATCACTCTAGGAGGCGACCATGGCGGTGAAGAGTCCTCAGGGAGATGATTCCCCTCTCCGACAGGGTGCCGAGGGCGATCTCCTGAATCCCCGAGATGGGATTAGCGGCGGCGGCGTCTCATAAAGTTTTCCGTATCGTGGCTCTCCGTCGGGGTCGCGACCGAGGCTTTAAGTAGGCGGAAGGACAGGTCAAAGTGGGGCCACGAGGTAGCCACACACCAGGGCGGCGCGGCAAGGCCGCGCCGCCCTAGTGTGGTGTCGCCTCGTGGCCCCACTTCGGCTCCTTCGGTCTTCTGGAAGCTTCGTGCAAAATAGGACCTCAGGCGTTGATTTCGTCCAATTCCGAAATATTTCAGCTGGGATTTCTGAAACCAAAAGCAACAGAAATAGCAATTGGCTCTTCGGCATCTTGTTAATAGGTTAGTCTTGGAATGTATAAATATGACATAAAGTATGCATAAAACATGTGGATATCATCAATAATGTGGCATGGAACATAGAAATTATCGATACGTCGGGGACGTATCAGCATCCCCAAGCTTAGTTCCTGCTCGTCCAGAGCAGGTAAACGATAACAAAGATAATTGCTGGAGTGACATGCCATCATAACCTTGATCATACTATTGTAAGCATATGTAATGAATGCAGCGATCAAAACAATGGTAATGACATGAGTAAACAAATGAATCATAAAGCAAGACTTTTCATGAATAGTACTTCAAGACAAGCATCAATAAGTCTTGCATAAGAGTCAACTCATAAAGCAATAAATCAAAGTAAAGGTATTGAAGCAACACAAAGGAAGATTAAGAAAGTTTCAGCGGTTGCTTTCAACTTATAACATGTATATCTCATGGATATTGTCAATGTAAAGTAATACTAACAAGTGCAATATGCAAGTATGTAGGAATCAATGCACCGATTCACACAAGTGTTTGCTTCTTGAGGTGGAGAGAAATAGGTGAAGTAATTGACTCAACATAAAGTAAAAAAGAAGGTCCTTCAAAGAGGCATCGATTGCTATATTTGTGCTGTTTTATTTTGAAAACATGAAACAATTTTGTCAACGGTAGTAATAAAGCATATGTATCATGTAAATTATATCTTACAAGTTGCAAGCCTCATGCATAGTGTACTAGTAGTACCCGCACCTTGTCCTAATTAGCTTGGATTAACACGGATTATCATTGCACAGTATATGTTTCAACCAAGTGTCACAAAGGGGTACCTCTATGCAGCCTGTACAACAAGAGTCTAAGGAGAAAGTTCGCATTTGGATTTCTCGCGCTTTTGATCATTCTTCAACTTAGGCACACCCATACAGGGACAACATAGACAACGGATAATGGACTCCTCTTTTAATGCTTAAGCATTCAACAACGGATAATATTCTCATAAGAGATTGAGGTTTATGTCAAACTGAAACTTCCACCATGATTCATGGCTTTAGTTAGCGGCCCAGTGTGTTCTTCTCTAACATTATGCATACTCAAACCATTTGATTGTGAAAACCGCCTTACTTCGGACAAGACGAATATGCATAGCAACTCATGATATTCAACAAAGAGTTGATGGCGTCCCCGGGAGCATGGTTATCGCACAACAAGCAGCCAATAAGAGATAAAGTGCATAAGTACATATTCAATACCACAATAGTTTTTAAGGCTATTTTGTCCCATGAGCTATATATTGCAAAGGCGAATGATGGAGATTTAAAGGTAGCACTCAAGCAAGTATACCCACAACAGCGGAGAAATGCCATGTAGTAGGTAGGTATGGTGGACACAAATGGCATAGTGGTTGGCTCAAGGATTTTGGATGCATGAGAGGTATTCCCTCTCGATACAAGGTTTAGGCTAGCAAGGTTATTTGAAACAAACACAAGGATGAACCGGTGCAGCAAAACTCACATAAAGACATATTGTAAACATTATAAGACTCTGCCGTCTTCCTTGTTGTTCAAACTCAATACTAGAAATTATCTAGACTTTAGAGAGACCAAATATGCAAACCAAATTTTAGCAAGCTCTATGTGTTTCTTCATTAATGGGTGCAAAGTATATGATGCAAGAGCTTAAACATGAGCACAACAATTGCCAAGTATCAAATTATTCAAGACATTTTAAAATTACTACATGTAGCATTTCCCGATTCCAACCATATAACAATTTAACGAAGAAGATTCAACCTTCGCCATGAATACTATGAGTAAAGCCTAAGGATATATTTGTCCATATGCTACAGCAGAGCATGCTAGGATCCATTGTATTCAAACAAAAACAAAAACAAAAACAAGCAGCGCTCCAAGCAAAGCACATAGATGTGATGGAATAAAAATATAGTTTCAGGGAGGAACCTGATAATGTTGTCGATGAAAGAAGGGGATGCCTTGGGCATCCCAGAGGACACTTGAGTCTTCTTAAAATATGCAGGGGTGAACCACGGGGCATCCCCAAGCTTAGGATCTCGCTCTCCTTGATCATATTGCATCATTTCCCTCTCTTGATCCTTGAAAACTTCCTCCACACCAAACTCAAAACAACTCATTAGAGGGTTAGTGCACAATAAAAATTTACATGTTCAGAGGTGACATAATCATTCTTAACACTTCTGGACATTGCACAAAGCTACTGGACATTAATGGATCAAAGAAATTCAACATAGCAAAAGAGGCAATGCGAAATAAAAGGCAGAATCTGTCAAAACAGAACAGTCCGTAAAGAAGAATTTCTAAGTGGCACCAGACTTGCTCAAATGAAAATGCTCAAATTGAATGAAAGTTGCGTACATATCTGAGGATCCTGCAAAGTGGCATAATTTTCTGAGTTACCTACGGAATTAGGCCCAGATTTGTGACCGAGAAATCTGTTTCTGCGCAGTAATCCAAATCTAGTATGAACCTTACTATAACGACTTTACTTGGCACAACAATGCAAAAAACTAAGATAAGGAGAGGTTGCTAGTAGTAAACAACTTACAAGACTCAAATATAAAACAAAGTACCGTAGTGAAAACATGGGTTGTCTCCCATAGGCGCTTTTCTTTAACGCCTTTCCAACTAGAGGCGCAGAGAGAGTGTGTATCAAGTGTTGTCAAGAGATGATCATTACCAGGGGTGTTGGGGGTTTTCTCAACTATGCATTTTATCTTATCTATGTGAGTTTCAGAGGTCCCTTTTCATTATTCTTAGGTTTGCTATCCTCGTCAAACAAATTTCAGGAACAAGCCAACCATAGTTATTTTCTAGAGCGTCATTCATTCCCAGGAGCTTACATGGTATTGTTGTCTTAATCTCCCCACCATAATTAATATTATTAGTGTACCTTACTCTCTCCATATCCATCTTTTCAAGGATACTAACAAAATTGGTATAAGAGCCAAGCATATTGTATTTGATAAAGACCTTTCTAGCCTCTCTTGCTACACCACCAAATTCTTTTAGAAGGGTTTCTAAAACAAAATCTTTCTTTTCCCCTTCCTCCATATCACCGAGTGTGAGAAACATGTGTTGGATTATAGGATTGAGATTAACAAATTTAGTTTCCAACATGCGAACTAAAGAAGCAGCGGCAATTTCATAAGTAGGAGCAAGTTCTACCAAGTGTATCTATCTTCAAAATCTTCAACTTTACTAACATGAGTGAAAAAAATCTTATATTATCTCTTCCAATTATAGACCCTCGTCTACCGGTATGTCTTTTAGAGTGTACTTAGGAGGAAGCATGATGAAATAAACAAAAGTAAATAAAGTAAATGCGAAGTAACTAATTTTTGTGTGTTTTTGATATAGAGAACAAGATAGTAAATAAAGTAAAACTAGCAACTAATTTTTTTGTGTTTTGTTTAAGCGCAGCAAACAAGAAAGTAAATAAAATAAAGTAAGACAAAAACAAAGTAAAGAGATTGGATCGTGGAGACTCCCGCAGCGTGTCTTGATCTACACGGCTTAACGGCGTCAAGGCCCAGCTCGTTCGGGATCCGGTGTGTGAGTCAGTTTACCTTTCTCCCTCCACCTTAAGAAGAAAATTCTTTGGCGTGCGGTTAGCGTGGGAGTTAGAAATCTCTGTGGTGTAATTTTCCTTCACTTCCCCGGCAACGGCGCGGAGAATTGCTTGATGGCCAGTAAACACACGCTCGTTAGGAACCCCAAATGGAAAGGTGTGATGCGTACGACGACAAAGTTTCCCTCGATGAGAAACCAAGGTTTGCTCGAACCGTGGGATTCAGAAGCACGTCGAAAGTTGATGGCGGCGGGATGTGGTGCGGCGCAACACCGGCGCCAACGTGGAACTGCACAACACAACCAAAGTACTGTGCCCCACGAAACATTGAGGTTGTCAATCTCACCAACTTGTTGTAACAAAGGATTAGATGTATAGTGTGGATGATGATTGTTTACAGAAAACAGTGAAACAAATGTGCAGTAGATTGTATTTAATGTAAAAGAATGGACAGGGTCCACGGTTCACTAGAGGTGTCTGCTCCCATAAGATAAATAGCATGTTGGGTGAAAAAATTACAGGTGGGCAATGACAAATTGAGAGGGCATGACAATGCACATACATGATATGATAAGTATAGTGAGATTTAATTGGGCATTACGACAAAGTACATGAACCGCTATCCACCATGCATCTATGCCTAAAAAGTCCACCTTCGAGTTATCATCCGAACCCCTTCGGTATTAAGTTGCAAACAGAGAAGTGCATTAAGTATGGTGCGTAATGTAATCAATAACTACATCCTCAGAATATAGCATCAATGTTTTATCCTAGTGGCAACAGCACACATCCACAACCTTAGAACTTACTGTCACTGCAGATTTAGTGGAGGCATGAACCCACTATCGGTATAAATACTCCCTCTTGGAGTTAAGGGTAAAAACTTGGCCACTCTACTAATAACGGAGAGCATACAAGATCATAAACAACACATATGGGTAATAGATTGATAATCAACATAACATAGTATTCTCTATCCATCGGATCCCGACAAACACAACATATGGCATTACAGATAGATGATCTTGATCATGTTAGGAAGCTCACAAGATCCAACAATGAAGCACATAAGGAGAAGACGACCATCTAGCTCCTGACTGCTATGGACCCATAGTCAGGGGTGAACTACTCACTCATCACTCCGGGCGACCATGGCGGTGAAGAGTCCTCAGGGAGATGATTCCCCTCTCCGACAGGGGTGCCGAGGCGATCTCCTGAATCCCCAGAGATGGGATTGGCGGCGTCTCAGTAAGGTTTCCGTATCGTGGCTCTCCGTTCGGGGTTTCGCGACGGAGGCTTTAAGTAGCGGAAGGGGCGGAGTCGGGAGCCACGCAGGGTGGCCACACAACGGGCGCGCGGCGGCACGACGCTGCGGCCTGGCGTGTCGTCGCCTCGTGGCCCCACTTCGTGACTCCTTCGGTCTTACGGGAGAAAGCTTCATGCAAAATAGGACCACAGGCGTTGATTTCGTCCAATTAAGAGAATATTTCCTTTGTAGGATTTCTGAAACCAAAAAGCAGACTAACTCGCTCTTCGGCATCTTGTTAATAGGTTAGTGCCGGAAAATGCATAAATATGACATAAAGTATGCATAAAACATGTAGATATCATCAATAATGTGGCATGGAACATAAGAAATTATCGATACGTCGGGGACGTATCAATATTCAACTTGGGTTGTTCGCTAAATTCCATATTTAAACCCTCTCAAAGAGATTGTCATCAATTACCAAAATGGGGGAGATTGAAAGAACATGTCCATTGCCGATGTGTGGTTTTGGTAATTGATGACAATCCCTATGGACTAACGGTTGCATTGAGAATATCCTAGGTCAAGTCCATAGCCATGTTGGACTCAAGGTTGTAAGATGGAGAAGACGGAGTACAATGACGAAGACGGTGTCGAAGAGAGACAAAGGCGGTGTTGAAGATGAAGAGAGAAGACGGCGTAGAAGATGAAGAGAGAAGACGACGTTGAAGATGGATGAAGACGGTGGCGTGTATGTTGAAGGAAGACGGTGGCATGTACAATCATGAAGAGTATGAAGACGGAGCTTGCCGACTCGAGAGGAACGCGCAAGGACAAGGTTTGTGCTCGATAGGATAGTGAGTGTCGCATCATCGGAGAGAGCTCAAACCTTGCATGCATTGCATCGTGTTCTTGGTTCTTCTTGGTTCTTATGCATGGAACGGATTTCGGTTGCATTGCATGTTGCACGCGCAAGGGTGATGATTTTCCCGATATACCATATTGAGAGGTTACACCTCTATGACCATGAGAAAATCATCACTCTTTTCCATGATTTCCTCATGTGAGAAGGTAGCTCTTGTCACCCTCTTTCCAACGAAATTGGTTTCACATCATTCCGAGTTTCCTAGCTCAAGTTATGGATTTTCTAGTTGCCGCATATTTAAAAAGAAAAAGAAAAATCATTTTGGGCCGGCCGGTATACCGCTGGAAATCCGACCTTCCGCATCAGCCCTCCGGGCACATCTTTTGGACTCCATCGTACCAGACCGTATCGGACGGCCAAAATACCGTAACCAATACGATACCGCCGGTGTGGGTCGGTGCTACGACGGTCTTACCTCGCCTCCACAGCCCCACGCACGGGCAGCCGCCTCCGCGGGCCGCCGCTGGCCCCCGGTTCCACTCCGCGCGAGGTCACGCTCGAGGCACGCTCCGCTCGATCGAGCGTGGAGGCGTTGACCTCCGTACGGTCGTGGCCCTCCCCGCGCGGGAGGAGGCTCACCAGCCCTCCCGCTACTTTGGCTGGCCCACACTCGCGCACGCTCGCACGCCCCGCTGGCGTGATTTGCGTTGCACCACGTTCCCACTTTCCACCTTTCTTGTTGCTCCGCAGCCCCACCGCTACCGAATGCGCTGCGCTGCTATTTCCTCTCTCTCTCTCACTCGGTTCTTTGTTTCGGACATAGCGGTAGTACCGCTCCGCGAGGAGCGGTACTCCCAGAAGCTTTGGGCCCGTTTTTCGAGATATGGTTTTGGGGCAAAGCGGTGGTACGCTTTGACAAGTGATAGTACCCGGTTTTGCCGCGAATACGACCGTTTTCCAGCCCCAACAGCTATATTTTGGAGCCCCTATTTATACCCCTCTTCCACCTCCGACACCACTTCTTGAAGGAGATATGCCCTAGAGGCAATAATAAAGTGATGTTTATTATTTATATCTTTATGTTTATGATAAATGTTTATATATCATGCTATAATTGTATTAACTTGAAACATTAGTACATGTGTGATATGTAGACAACAAGAAGTCCCTAGTATGCCTCTTAAACAGCTTGTTGATTAATGGATGATTAGTTTCATAATCATGAACATTGGATATTATTAATAACAAGGTTATATCATTATATGAATGATGTAATGGACACACCCAATTAAGCGTAGCATAAGATCTCGTCATTAAGTTATTTGCTATAAACTTTCGACACAGTTACCTAGTCCTTATGACCATGAGATCATGTAAATCATTTCCGGAAAGGTACTTTGATTGCATCAAACGCCCTTTGCGTAAATGGGTGGTTATAAGGTGGGATTAAGTGTCGGAAAGTATGAGTTGAGGCATATGGATCAACGGTGGGATTTGTCCATCCGATGACGGATAGATATACTCTTTGGGCCCTCTCGGTGGAATGTCGTCTAATGTCTTGCAAGCATATGAATAAGTTCATAAGAGACCACATACCACGGTGCGAGTAAAGAGTACTTGTCAGGAGACGAGGTTGAACAAGGTATAGGTGATACAGATGATCGAACCTCCCGGACAAGTAAAATATCGCGTGACAAAGGGAATTGGTATCGTATGAGAATGGTTCATTCGATCACTAAAGTCATCGTTGAATATGTGGGAGCCATTATGGATCTCCGGATCCGCTATTGGTTATTGGTCGGGGAGTACCCAACCATGTCCGCATAGTTCACGAGCAGTAGGGTGACACACTTAAAGTTGGATGTTGAAATGGTAGAACTTGAATATATGGAATGGAGTTCGAATATTTGTTTGGAGTCCCCGGATGAGATCCCGGACATCACGAGGAGTTCAGGAATGGTCCGGAGAATAAGATTCATATATAGGGAAGTCATATTCCAAGTTTGGAAATGATCCGAGTGCATTTATGGCAGGTTCTAGAAGGTTCTAGAAAAGTCCGGAAGAATGGCACTTTGGAAAGTGGAGTCCCGAAGAGACTCCACTTGCATGACCAGCCAACCCTAAAGGGGAGGAGTCCCAGGTGGACTCCCCTAGGGTGGCCGGCCAACCCACCTCAAGGAAAGGTGGGAGTCCCACCTTGGGTAGGACTCCCTCCTTGAGTAGGTTTCCCACATATGGGAGGTTTTAGTGTTGGGGTCTTATTCGAAGACTTGGACTAGAACTCTTGGGACTTCCATATAATGAGGGGCATAGAGAGGGGGCTGACCACTTCAAGCCTCAGCCTTGACCGCACCCCTTAGAGGGCCGGCGCCCAACCCCCCTCTCTCCCCAAACCCTAGCGGTCGCTCTCCTCCACCACATCCCGCACGCTTAGCGAAGCTCCGCCGGATTTCTCCACCACCACCGACACCACGCCGGCGTGCTGTCGGATTCAAGAGGAGCTTCTACTTCCCCGCTGCCCGGCTGGGCAGGGGGAGGGTGGACGTCGTCTTCATCAATATGGCCGAACGTGTGACGGGTACGGGAGGTCTTTGCCCCGGGTCGTGGCCCGCCGGAGCGATGCGTGATCAAGATCTTCTACGCGCTTTTGCAAGCGGCCGTGATCATCTACCGCAGCAATAAGAGCCTACTCTTATAGGCTTTGGAATCTCTTTAAGGGTGAGACTCGATAATCCCTCGTTGCTACAGTCTTCTAGATTGCATCTTGGCTTGGATTGCGTGTTCGCGATAGGAAATTTTTGTTTTCTATGCAACGTTATCCTACACTTCGATGCCGTGTCTATGCATAGATGGTTGCACGAGTAGAACACAATGGTTTTTGTGGGCGTTGATGCTCTTGTTGTCTTTAGTTTGAGTACTTTGCATCTTTGTGGCATAGTGGGATGAAGCGGCTCGGACTAACTTTACATGACCGCGTTCATGAGACTTGTTCCTCGTTCGACATGCAACTTGTATTGCATAAGAGGCTTTGCGGGTGTTTGTCTCTCCTACTATAGTGAAGATTCAATTTACTCTTCTATTGACAACACTAGTATCACCGTTGTGGTTCATGTTCGTAGGTAGATTAGATCTTACTCGAAAACCCTAAACCACGTAAAATATGCAAACCAAATTAGAGGCATCTAACTTGTTTTTGCAGGGTTTGGTGATGTGATATGGCCATAATATGATGATGAATATGTATGAGATGATCATTATTGTATTGTAGCAACCGGCAGGAGTATGGTTGTCTTTAATTTTCATGTTGGGTAGTATTTCAAAGTAGTTGTAATAGTTGCTACATGAGGTGAACAACCATGAAGGCGGCGCCATGGACACGCTACGCTGACGATGATGGAGATCATGCCCGTTGATGATGGAGAATCATGTCCGTGCTTTGGAGATGAAGATCAAAGGCGCAAAGACAAAAGGGCCATATCATATCACATATGGACTGCATGTGATGTTAATCCTTTTATGCATCTTATTTTGCTTAGATCGCGACGGTAGCATTATAAGATGATCCCTCACATTAATATCAAGATAATAACTTCTCCCCTCGTATGCACCGTTGTACAGTTCGTGGTTGAAGCATCTCGTGATGATCGGATGTGATAGATTCAACGTTCACATACAACGAGTGTAAGCCATGTTGCACACGCGGAATACTTGGGTTTGCTTGACCGAGCCTAGCATGTACAGACATGGCCTCGGGACAACGGAAACCGAAAGGTTGAACACGAGTCATATGGATGATATGATCAACATGTTGATGTTCACCATTGAAGCTACATCATCTCACGTGATGATCGGGTTTGGTGTAGTGGATGTGGATCGTGTACCACTTAACAACTATGAGGGATGTTGTATTAAGTGGGAGTTCATTAGTAATTAGATTAAAACATGAACTAATTATCATAAACATAGTCTGAATAGTATTTTGAATTAATTTTGTAGTATTGGCATCCGTTTTTCTACCATGCGCTAGTCTTGTTATTGAGATAGAAATACTGTTAAAATCTGACAGTAACTTTACGGATTGGTACCGTATTGTTAAAAGAATCAAGAAATGATTAAGTTCTATTGCAAACTTTTAGTAAACCTCACATTGTTGATTCAAAGAGCTATGGTTTCAATTAGTACCTAAATTATCTTGTCTCCGTGAAACTTGAAGTTCAAATCTGTTTGAAAAGTAAGGAGCTGAAAATTTAGTTTCCAGAAATAATCAAGGTATGAGATATATGTGATATCTAAGACCTTATTGCAAGATGATAGAATATAAATTTGGTGAGACTACATAAACTCATAAGTTTTATGGGAATGTATGAAGGTTGAAGACGTCAGGCGTCACAATCCTCTAACTATTGGGGCACTAATAATATTCGCATATCCATGAAGTTATCATCCTTAGTATGCCGTTGCTAAGACTCGTCGTTTCGAAGCATCACGTGATGATCGGGTGTTATAGATTCTACGTGTGCATACAACGGGTGCAAGCCAGATTTGCACATGCGAATACTGAGGTTAAAACTTACGAGCCTAGCATGTACTGACATGGTCTCGGAAAGTCGTCATGATATGATGGATAAAATTCTGAGTGAAATTGTTCATCATATTACAAAGTTACTAATAGTGAAATCTGGAACACTTGTCATATGATGATCAGCTTCTAAGTAAGAACCTCAAGGTTATTGGTATTTAACCAACAAACCTAGAAGTTAATGATGTTGAAGTGTTTTTCTGAATAATGAGGGAAGCTAAAAGAGACTACAAAGATATTTTGGCAAAAAGAAAGAAAGACTAGAAAGTCTAGCTCGGTGTATATAAATGATATACATGTTATGGTTGTATTCCTAGTTAGGTCACACTATGAAATTCTTGGGTATTAGTACTATATTGGTTGGTATGATGTCATACAAAACAACGCAATGCACAAGAATACAATGGCCTAAGAGACTAACTGACAAGGAATATGATAAGAAATACACGTCTGGAACAAAAATAAAGTGTTATTATGTTGGCGTCGTTGGCATTCTATCTAGCCCTTAAAATTTATAATAAAGAACTTAATAATTGTTATTTTGCTCCTGGTGAAATGAAAACAATGAGTTGTTCAAATTATGACATTACTCCATGTACGATGGATAGTTATTATAAATCTTAATGGTGAAACACACATACATAACAATGACGCTAAAATGCCATAAAGCAAATGATTTGAATTCCACTTGTTTGTGGAACCGCCATTTAAGGTCATGTTAGAAAGGAACGCATGAAGGAACTCTCAAATGGATTTTGGAGTCATTTGATTTTTTGAATCGTTTGACGCTTGCAAATCTTTTCTAAAGAGAATGACTAAAATACCGTTCATAGGCCAAGAGTTGAACGGGCAACTAAATTAGTGGAAAAATACATGATGATGTATGTGGTTCACTGGACATAGTTGTGTGCGGGATATTCTTCTACTTCATGAAAACTTTCAGCAATGAATTGAGTATATATGTGGATATATTCAATAAGGAAGAAGTTTGAAATATTTGAATGGATTCAAATAAATTTCAGCATGAAGTGGAAATCATCGTAATAGAAAAGTCAAATATCTATGATTGGATGATGGTGGGAATATTTGAATTACGAGTTTTAGCGAACATCTAAGAGAGTTATGAAATTGTTCTACAACTCACATTTCTTGGAGTATCATAATGATGATATAGTATCCGAGATATGTATCCAAACCTTATTGGATCAATGATGAGATAAAATATTGATACCATTATGTTTTTGTGGATTATGCTTTAGTGACTACCGCTTTTACCATTGAATAGAGCATCATCATGATCCGATGAAATGACATCATACAAGTTATGACATGGTATAAACCCTAATAGTCTTTTCTTTAAATTTTGGGTAAATAAGTTTACAACCAAAAATCGGATGAATGTCTTTGTTGGTTATCCCAGAGATTTAATTGGGAATTCTTTCCACAAGACAAAGACAAAGTGTTTGTCAATGTTTCTTATTTCGAGAAATTGTTTCTAGTGAAGTATTTGGAGTGGGAGGACAATATAATTTGATAAGGTTTATGAACCTGAGCATAATGATCGGAAGTAGCGCAGCAGCATCCGTGGTTTCGGAAGCAGCCACGATGATCATGGCTCCCATGACTACAAATGTTTTAGCCATGGAGATCGGAGTACATATTGAACCTTGTAGGTATGGTTTTACTTTGTGATCAAATAAATGATTTGTGGACAAAGGATTGATTTTGAACAATGATAGACCAACTACAAACAAAGAAGTTATGATGGGCCCTGACTCCGTTAAAATGGCCATGCGCCATGAAATCCATAATAGATGAATACTTTTGAAAGTAAATGGATCTATAGACTTGGATGAAATATCTTTGAAGAAGCTCGACTTGTCGAAAAATTGTTTACGACAAAGTTCAAAGAGTTGACTACGATAAAGATTAGATCTTCCGTAGCAATGCTTATAGTCTATGTGGATTATTCTAGTAATCACTACATATTTCTTTTATGAGATATGCTAGTAGGATGGCAAAATACATTACTTATCAGAAGTATGTATTAAAGGTGTATACAAGATACAACCAAAAGTTTTGCTAGTCCGTGGAATACTAGATGGAGTATCTGAACTTCAATTGGATGATAAGTATCGCGGAGTTGGAATCTTCACAGGATGAAATAGTCAAAGAGTTTTGATTTCATCAGAGATGATGAAGAGGCTTGCATTGCAAGAAATTAAGTGGGAGCGCTAAGACATATTTATAATACTTTATGTAGGTAGCATATAGTTGGTTATAAATGATGTAATTATATACTTGATTAAAAGGTTTCATTGAGAAATTAATTTCAATGAAAGGATATGGACTGAAACAAATTTAGTGTCAAAATCTATGAAGATAGATTGAAACACATAAATAAGTTTAAGTCAAAGTACATAGAATAGATATTGAAATAGTTCAATATAGAAATATTAAGAGAAAATATTCTTGTCATGTTAAGTTTTAACAAGACTTAAGTGTATATGGCACTCAATGAGTAAAAACACATGAGTGATTATAGATCACAAATAATATGTACACAATCAGATATCATGTGCTATAAAGTGTTATGAGCATTTACCAGAATGATTCATATGATGATCATTGGGAGACAGTAAGAATATCCTTGAGTACTTTAGAAGAACTAAGGATATATATATATATTTTGTATGAAGAAATGACAAACAAATCGCTCGTTGTAAGGTGTTACACCAATATTGTTTTTGTCACATATAAAATATAATTTCAATCTCAAATTAGACTAAGTGTTGTTTAAAAGGTAGCACAATAAGCTAGAAGTTGTCTATGCTAGATTTAGAAGAGTTCTAAATATTGTGATGGATTCTACAAATGAAGGCAGAATATGTCATTGTTTTGAAAATGACAAAGGATGTTAAGTCAGGAGGTTCTTTGAGAACTTGGTGTGGTTCCGATGTCAGAACATTGAAGCTATATTGTGTGTGTGACAATATTAGTGATACGCGGAATTAAGGTTCCACGAGAAGACCAAACATATTTAAATGCCGACTCATTTGGAAATGGTGATGCGTTGAGACGCAAAATGAATTACAAAATACATACGTTTATTTGAGCGTGTCAGATCCGTTGACTAAAACCTCTCCAGTGAGAAAACATGATAAAGCACCAAAAGGCCAAGGTGTTATATACAAATGTAAAATAGATTATTGACTCTAGTGCAAGTGGGGCGGAAGGAGATATGCCCTAGAGGCAATAATAAAGTGGTTATTATTTATATCTTTATGTTTATGATAAATGTTTATATATCATACTATAATTGTATTAACCGAAACATTAGTACATGTGTGATATGTAGACAACAAAGAAGTCTATATGCCTCTTAAACTAGCTTGTTGATTAATGGATGATTAGTTTCATAATGTGAACATTGGATGTTATTAATAACAAGGTTATATCATTATATGAATGATGTAATGGACACACCCAATTAAGAGTAGCATAAGATCTCGTCATTAAGTTATTTGCTATAAGCTTTCGATACATAGTTACCTAGTCCTTATGACCATGAGATCATGTAAATCACTTATACCGGAAAGGTACTTTGATTACATCAAGCGCCACTGCGTAAATGGGTGGTTATAAAAGGTGGGATTAAGTATCAGGAAGAGTATGAGTTGAGGCATATGGATCAACGGTGGGATTTGTCCATCCCGAGTACGTCGGAGACGTATCAGGCCCTCTCGGTGGAATGTCGTCTAATGTCTTGCAAGCATGTGAATAAGTTCATAAGAGACCACATACCACGGTACGAGTAAAGAGTACTTGTCAGGAGACGAGGTTGAACAAGGTATAGAGTGATACCGATGGTCAAACCTCGGACAAGTAAAATATCGCGTGACAAAGGGAATTGGTATCGTATGTGAGAATGGTTCATTCGATCACTAAAGTCATCATTGAATATGTGGGAGCCATTATGGATCTCCAGGATCCCGCTATTGGTTATTGGTCGGAGTGAGTACTCAACCATGTCCGCATAGTTCACAACAGTAGGGTGACACACTTAAAGTTGGATGTTGAAATGGTAGAACTTGAATATGGAATGGAGTTCGAATATTTGTTTGGAGTCCCGGATGAGATCCCGGACATCACGAGGAGTTCCGGAATGGTCCGGAGAATAAGATTCATATATAGGAAGTCATATTCCAAGTTTGGAAATGATGCGGTGCATTTATGGCAGGTTCTAGAAGGTTCTAGAAGGTTCTAGAAGAGTCAGGAAGAATAGCCTTTGGAAAGTGGGTCCCGAAGGGACTCCACTAGCATGGCCAGCCAACCCTAAGGGGAGGAGTCCAAAGTGGACTCCCCTAGGGTGGCCCCCACCTCAAGGGAAGGTGGGAGTCCCACCTTGGGTAGGACTCCTGCGAAGTAGGTTTCCCACATATGGGAGGTTTTAGTGTTGGGGTCTTGTTCGAAGACTTGGACTAGAACTCTTAGGGCTTCCACCTATATAATGAGGGAGAGAGAGGGGGCTGACCACTTCAAGCCTCAGCCTTGACCGCACCCCTTAGAGGGCGGCGCCTCTCTCCCCAAACCCTAGCGGTCTCTCTCCTCACCACATCCCGCACGCTTAAGCGAAGCTCCGTCGGATTTCCCCACCACCACCGACACCACGCCGTCGTGCTGGCCGGTTCAGGAGCTACTATTCGCTGCCCGCTGGAACAGGGAGGTGGACGTCGTCTTCATCAACAGCCGAACGTGTGACCGAGTACGGAGGTTCTGCCCGTTCGTGGCGCCGGAAACGATCGTGATCAAGATCTTCTACGACGCTTTTGCAAGCGGCAAGTGATCATCTACCGCAGCAATAAGAGCCTACTCTTATGGGCTTGGAATCTCTTCCAGGGTTAGTCTTGATCATCCCCTCGCTGCTACCGTCTTCTAGATTGCATCTTGGCTTGGATTGCGTGTTCGCGATAGGAAATTTTTTGTTTTCTATGCAATGTTATCCTACACTTCTTCCCCTCCATTCTCTCTCTCCTCCATTGTTGACTTTGAGTTGTTTGATCCTCCTCTTGATCCCCCCACTATTTGTTGCATATTTTTGGGGGAAAGGAGAGAGGAGATCTAGATCTAGAGCTTCACTTGAATCCCTCTCCAAGTGAGGGGATCTTGCTAGATCTAGATCTTGGAGTTTCTTGGTGTTTCTCCACTCTTTGTTCTTCCTCCCTTATTCCCCCAATAGTTTTTGTAGCTTTGTTGGAATTTGGGAGAGAAGAACTTGGGCATCTTAGTGGTGTTCTTAGCCATTGCATTAGGTGCATCGGTTTGGGTTCTCTCCATGGTTTCGATCTCGTAGAGGGCATGTTCCCTTAGTGGTGTTCTTGCCTTAGTGGCAATCTTGCCTTAGTGGCTATCTTGCCTTTTGTGGCTATCTTGCCTCTTGTGGCACCGTGTCTCCTTGGTGGCCTTGTAGCCTTAGTGATCCCATCGTCTTAGTGGTGTGGTGTTCTTTGTGGCACTGTGGCCTTTGTGGAGTGTGTTAGCCTCTTGTGGCACATTAGCATCTTGGTGACTTGGTGGTATGCTATAGCCTCTTGTGGCCTACTTGAGAGCCTCCTTGTGTGGAGTTGCCTCAAGCTTGATACTTGGCGTTTGCCCAAGCTTGTACGGGTTCGGTGACCACCCTCAAGGGTCCCTTAGTGGATCGAGGCTTTCCTTTGGTGGAAAGGCTCGAGGAGAATACAGTGGCCCTAGTTGGCTTCTTGGAGTGCCTCGTGCCTCCACACCGCTCCAACGGAGACGTAGCACCCTTGGGTGTGAACTTCGGGATACATCGTCGTCTCCTCGTGCACCGGTTACTTCTCAACCCAAGCTCCTTTACCTATGCGCTTTACATTATGATATCTATCATGCTTGATGCTATGCCTATCTTGTTATCACCTTGTTGCTCATCATGCTAGCATAGGTTGTTGGGAGCTTAGGCAGAAACCCTACTTGATATGCCTTGAGCTAAACTAGTAAGCACATGTGTAGTTTATTCCGCCTAGTTTGGCTCTCAGAAGTAGAAAGTTTTATACACCGCCTATTCACCCCCCTCTAGGCGACGTCCTGGTATATTCCAGCAACCGCGTGCCTGGGTTGAGGTACCAGCCCCTACATTCAAGTTAGCGTCCGACCATGGTACGGCGGTTTTCCTCCGATAGATAGCGGGCTTCGGCGCGGAGCGTCACCGGCCCGACCGTGGTTTCTTCTTGGGACCTTGAGCCGCTAGCCTTGTGGGCGTTCTTGGTCTTGCGGAGCGGCCAGCATTTCTTCCCAGCGTCGTCGGGTGGATAGTGTGGGCCGGCAATGGTGTGGTCGGAGAAATGGGCGCCGGGTAGCGTCCCTTTAAGAGGCTCGGACTTCATCCCGCCTTCAATGTCCTGCCACTGCAACGGCGACCAGCTGCGCACGCTCGCGGAAGCCGAGGCGCGCCATTAATGCGGCCCTAGAAACGCTACATCGCGCCGCCCGTAAGTAATGCCGCGGAAGACGAAACAGTTGTGCCCCTGCCAGGCGGACCCGTGCGAGGACCGGGCGGACGACCGCTGCGTCCACACAGCATTCGCAGAGACGCAAACCTTACGCATATTTGGGCCAGGTTTGCGTCGCCGCGGACGTCCCGGTTACTATGCGTTGCCCCGCTGGAGATAGTGCCAGACGCATTTTCGATCCGAATGAATGCAAACGGTTGCTCAGCGTTATTTGCGTTGCCGTTGTTGGAGATGCCCTTAGGAGAGGAAGAGCAGTGGTCGCCGATGTCATGGCTGGAGCTGGAGCGAGTGGTGGGGTGGAACTCGATTACTGGAAGCATCTTTGGGATGTGTTGTGCAGACTTGCAGTTGACATTTCCGATTACTCTTCAGACATTTTCAATGTGATATTTTATTTTTGGGATAACATTGTTCGAAGAGAGCCAAGAGAGGAAATCTAACCATTTCTTTTGTGCATTTTCTTTTAGACGAAAGGGTGCGTTATTCGGAGAGAAGTTCTATATAACCTGGTACATACTACTCCGTACATGAAGTTCAGTCTTGATTTGTATGCCCTTCGTTAGAACTCTTTCTTTTACAGCGTTTTTGAACTCATTTGTACAAGAGGCAATCCTATCCATTACCCAACTAATTTGATCGCGGCGTGGACACGTTTTGGCGAAGGAAATGAAATGAAGAAGATAACAAATTATGTAACCATTCCTTGACAGTTGACACTGCAACATGGCTCCAATGTGGAGCTTAGCAGCAACATAGCGACACAGACTTTGAAGATTTTGTTGTGATACACCAGGGGCGTCTACAATCAAGTTTAACAAAAACAAATCGCCAACATTTTTTCAAAGTGAACATGTTTCTTAATGTGGTGAAAGTATTTAATCCCATGAACATTTTTAAAACCCAATGATATTTTTCAAATAAATACTTCACATATTCAAAAAAATGTTAAGCAGGTTCAGAAAACTCACGTTTTAAAAAATTGCCATGTTCAATGTTTAAAAATATTTCATGTTGAAAATGTTCACTAGGTTCAAAGAATTATCCATGGATCAATAAAATACGTTCATGGATTCAAAATACTATCACGTGTTTTAAACTATAATCATCGTTTTGAAAAATGTTCATGTATTCAGAATGATATTTCAGTGAGGTTCAGAAAATAGTAATAAAAATGGTCATGCTCTATGAAAACAAAAATGGAAATTTGTTGCAGTGGTTAGATTAGTGTCCATGGGTTTGGATAAGAGTTGCTCATGGATTAAATAGGTACTCACGGGTTCAAAAATATTTATTGAACAACCAGGCACATTGCCCTGGTAGTTGAAAGCAAACATTCTCTTTTTTACAAACGTTGGGTTCACCTCGCCGTTGCTACTTAAGGGTATGCGCTTCCGCCGGCTTGGCCACCATGATTTTGTGTATCTTAGCTACTATAGTTAGTTATACTTAGTAATTTCATATGTATGTTTGTAGAGTTCATCATACGATTCATCGGATGACGAGTATGACCAAGAGGAAGAGGAGAACATATCCTTACTATTAGCATACCGCGCTGTGAAGCCAAAATTTGGTGGATCAGTGTTCGGTAGACAGAAGTTGTGGAGAGAAAGGATTGAAGGGCATGAGAAGTTGATGCGATCGTATTTCAATGAGAATCCGATATTTCCCGAAAGCTATTTTCGGCGGCGTTTTCGGATGAGTATCAACTTGTTCAAGCACATCACAACGGAGGTGACCAAGTATGATAGGTTCAAAGGAGAAATGCTGCCGGAGAACTTGGTCATAGCACATATCAAAAGGTGACCGCCGCCTTGCGTATGTTGGCATATGGTATACCGGCGGATCTTGTTGATGATCATTTGGCCATGGGAGAGAGCACTTCTATCTTGTGTGTGAAGCGCTTTGTCGTTGCAATTGTCAATGTCTTTGGCTCCACATACTTGGGAGCCCCCAATGCTCAAGACATGGCAAGGCTTTTGGAGATCAACGCCAACCGGGGGTTTCCCGGTATGCTTGGTTCCATTGATTGTATGCATTGGAGTTGGAAAAATTGTCCACTAATGACAAGATTTGCAATGCGGGAAGGTCCATTGGTGGAGTTTGAAGCAAATGGCCACAAGTACAACTATGGCTACTTCCTCGCCGACGACATATATCCAAGGTGGCAAACATTTGTGAAACCGGTTATTCAACCACGAGGTAAGAAGCAAACCCAATTCCACAATGCACAAGCGGCGGCTAGGAAAGATGTAGAGAGAGCATTTGAGATTTTGCAAGCTCAATTTGCCATTGTGAGTGGGACCAAGAATGCCTTTGGTATATCATGACTGCTTGTGTCATCATGCATAATATGATTATAGAGGATGATCGTGGGAAAAATATGGATCATACCCACTACGAGTTGATGGGGGTTCCCGTGCAAGTGAGGAGGTCCGCACATAGGATTGCCCGGTTCATTGCCTCGTACCATGCCATTCGCTCCAACGACACACATGATGAGCTCCAAAAAGATCTCATGGAAGAATGGTGGAATTGGCATGGACAACAATAGTTGCATACTTGTTGTATCTGTTTGAAAACTATGTGTTGTATTATCTCAAAACTATGTTGTATTGTTGTATGTTGGTCCGTAACTTGTTGTATTTGGTGTGAACAATTTCATGTACTTGTTGTATTTGTTGTCAACAATTTGCTGTATTTGTATGGTACATTTTATTTATGAATTTAGATGGTTGTTTGATCTTCTTTGATGCATACGTGTGTGTTTGTTGTTTGCGCCGCGCTGCGCGCTGCAAAATGGAGCATCCGACCGAGGAGCTTTTTTACCGCGCCAACGCGCGCTGCAAAATGGAGCATCCAGCGGGCAAATTTCAGCGCAGCGCCGGCGCGCTATCCGTTTACAGCCTTGGCGAGAAAGCGAGATTTAAGCAGCCCGCCTGTTGGAGATGCTCCATTAAAGGTAAAACACTCCCAATTGAGCACTTATAGCAACGAAAGCTTCCCAGAGAAAACAACAGATTCCAAAATAAGCTGTCAGCTTTCCTACCAATCATGTTTCGAGGAAAACAAGTCAGAATACTCCCTCCCTCACTTTAATAGGTGCGTACGTAGTTTAAGCTAAAATATAAGCATTAATTTAATCAACAAAACATAAATTATATTTTAATAAAATCTATACTATTAAATTTGTATTTAATAAAGGTTTCAAATAATATAACTTTTTAACATATATTTTATATTTGATTCATCAAAATAATGGTTAAACTAATTTTTAAATAACGTGTGTACGTGTTAAACCGAGACGGAGGAAGTATAAAAACTGTGACCTCTCATGGGAGATGTCTCAAAATAGCCGAAATTGGAAAGGCTGCTGAGCGTCCCCCGGAGGATCTAAAGCCCGATCCCCCAGCTTCCACACCGTCCGATGTATCATCCCTGTTCGGCGATTTTAACAAAAATAATCTTTTTTTTGTAGAAAAGCACGAAATGATCATTTGGCCAAACTATGTCACTGGCCTAACTATTTTTTGTGGCGCCCTACCGAGCGGCGCCACACCTGTCTGTGCGAACGGCGTCCATGCGAACGGCGCCACAGATCCTAGCGTACGTGGCACGGTCGACACTGCGCGTCGTTGACCAGCCGACGTGGCAGGGCGTGTGGCGCCGCTCCACGGGAGCATGCCCGGGAATGTCAATCTCCACCGCTTTGAGAATTCCTTGATGACGATCGGAGATGACACACACTTCCTTTGAAGGTGGTATGACCCTCGTTCTCAATATACGGAAAAACCATTCCCAGTTATCATTGTTCTCAACCTCTACCAATGCAAAAGCCAAAGGTACTAAACGGTTGCTCGCATCATTTCGTATTGCCACCAATAGTTGTACTGCCCGGTCAAGAAGGTACCATCGACGGCGATGACCGGCCTACAATGTTCGAATGCCCTCGTGCATTGCTCGAACGACCAAAATGCACGGTGAAATACTCTCACTCTTTTACAGTTATGCAATGTCATTTTGGTACTAGAAGGCCCGGTTTTTGCAACCGGGACTAACCATCCGGGACTAAAGATCCTCCCCTTTAGTCCCGGTTGTAAAACAAACCGGGACTAAAGGTCCCACCACGTGGTCTGCTAGCGCGCGTCGGGGAAAAAGGCTATTTTGTTAATTTTTTTTATCTATTTTTATTTTTCTAATTATTTTTCACTCCCTCTTTTTTCCTATTTTTTCAGAATTACTAGTATTTTCGTTATTTGACAAGTTTAGTCTCTAACTACACTTAATCTCTAGTCAAATTGCTTACTCGTGGTCAAACTTCCCGCTCGGTCACTCATCCTCCCACTACTCCAACACTAGCACGCTTAACTTCCGAGTTCCATCCCGTTCCGCATCCAAGTGCTTCGCGCACATGTATGTGATAGTAGTATCATATCAATCCTATTAACATATTGGTCGATGTCACATTTTTTTTGATTGAATTCCAAATAATTACTATTAATAAACAAAACTAATGATGTAATATTAATTTTAATAAATAAATAAACATTAACTTTTTAAATTTGTATTATAATTTTAATAAATAAATAAACATTACTTTTTATTTTAAATATTTTAAATATTTTTTTCCAAAAAACTTGAAAATTTGAAAATCTAAAAGGGCTAACTTAATGGTTAAGTAACATTAATATTTATGCAGGATGCAATTTTTAATTACAAAAATTTGAAAATATAAAATCTTGAATTTCACAGTAAAAACTAAAATCTTCCTTCTTTCATACTTTCATTTGGAATTTGAGAATCAAAATTGGCTAACAAGATGGCTTGAAAAGTTTTATTTTTTAGTTTCTATCATTTTCTTTTCTATTTTACGGTGTTAAAAAAAGGCGATCCGGGGGGGTGGTGCGTGGGGAGCAGAGAAAAACCTAGAAAACTCTTTAGTCCCCGGTTGGTAAGTGAACCGCGGGACTAAGGTCTACCCTTTAGTCCCGGTTTGTAATACCAACGGGACTAAAAACATCGAACTACGACACGGCCTGTCGCCCTGCCGATGGGTCTTTAGACCGGTTTATCTAAATCGGGACCAGTGCCCCCATTGGACCCGGTTTGATTCAAAACGGGGACATTTGCTTGAGACGAAAGGCCTCTTCTCCACTAGTGATACTCTCACTCTTTTACCGTTATGCAATGTCATTTTGGTACTAGAAGGCTCCACCACATGAACCATGCCCGGGTTAGTAGCGGCCATCGCTAACAACAACCTAGGGACTCGGTTGTATGCTTCCTCCCAATCACCGTACAACATCTTGAATGCGGCTTGTTTGGCCTTCCATGCCTTCCCATACTTGACGTCGTAGTCAAAGCGGGATTTCACCGTATCTTGCACGGACCTAATGCTCATGGTTGGAAGTGATGATATCTCAGCCGAGAGCTTGTATGCAATGAACTCGGATGTGAGTTGACGGTGGTCCGGCTGCGCATCCGCGCCATCAAGCTTCTTCCCCCGGCACATGTGAGTGGCTACACAACTTGTTATGTGCCAAGAGGGCCCTTTTTTGAAAGGTCTTGCACGGACAACCCATGGGCAGCTACTATCTTCACATTTGACCGTGTACCGTTTCTTCAAGTCCGAGTGAACAACGGTGTAGGCGATGATGTGACAGAACTGGTTCATCCATGCCTTCAATTCCAAGAAGGTATCGAACGTGAGCCCTTTAAATATCACATTCGTCCTGGCATCCACATCCCTCTTGGAAATTGGCCTAGCTTCAAGAAATAAATTTTTGCCACCATCAACCACGGCTCCATCCGCAAGACTAACATCACGAAACAATGGTATCCGAATATCCCGTCTATTTACCTTCTTGAAGATGTCGGCTCTTTCGGCTTCCTTAGCCGTCAACCCATCCTCATCAACTTCTTCATCGGGACCATCATCATCCGAGTCTGAGGCATAACATCGGGAATAAGGAATGGAGTGGTCCATGTCCTCTTGCATCAAATATGAATCCAAATCACCATCATTGTTGTAATTCATCTCGAAATCATTGTCACCATCGTCATGCTCGCCATACTCCTTCTCCAACGGTGCATCTTGGATAATGGGAGGTTAGGTGGCTTCTTCTTAGCTCATGGGTGGTGGAATCCTAGCATCAATGGGAGAGGAGGCGCCGCTTAGGTCAAGCTGCAAATTAGCATCAACCATCTTGGTTTCTGAACAACTCTAGAGCCTTGTCTGTGATTCGACCTGATCTCCTTGTAAACGGATCAACGTTGCTCGGAGTTGATACGCATTGTCTTCCAACGGATGTGCATTCCAAACCCCACATTATGTCTTCCCTCTAGCTCAACACCATCATTTGGCTCATTCCAATTCAAGTCAATCCTCACTTGTGCTACCACCTCGGCAAAGCTAGGGCTATGGTCAAACACCAAGTCAACCTCTTCCGGGTCCGGCTCTATGTTTCCCTTCAAAAAAGCATCCTTGTTGAAAGAACATGTCCATTACCCCATGTGTGGTTTTGGTAATTGATGACAATCCCTATGGACTAACGGTTGCATTGAGAATCAATCTTAGGTCAAGTCCATATCCAAGGTTGCAAGATGGAGAAGAATGAAGAGAGATGAAGACGGCATAGAAGATGGATGAAGACGGTGGCGTGCGTACAAGATCGAAGAAGACGGTGGCGTGTATGTTGGAGGAAGACGGTGGCACGTACAAGGTTGATGAGGATGAAGAAGACGAAGCTTGCCGACTCGAGAGGAACACGCAAGGATAAGGTTTGTGCTCGATAGGATAGTGGATCGCATCATCGGAGAGAGCTCAAACCTTGCATCCATGCATTGCATCGTGTTTTTGGTTGTTCTTGGTTCTTATCCATGAGATGGGTTAGAGCTTGTGTTCATTCTCATGACAAGCTCTAGCTCATCGGATTCCGGTTGCATCGCATGTTGCATGTGCGAGGGTGATGATTTTCTCGATATACCGTATTGAGAGGTTACACCTCTATGACCATGAGAAAATCATCACTCACTCTTTTCCATGATTTCATCATGTGAGAAGGTAGCTCTTGTCCCTCTTTTCAACAAAATTGGTTTCATGTCATTCCGATTTTCCTAGCCCGAGTTATCGCATTTCCGTTCAACGAGAAAAGAAAAAGAAAAAGGGGCGGTAGCTCGCTTGGGCTTCCGGCCCGATGCCGGACTGCCCTTCCCGGGCTTATTTGGACAGACGTGGTACCGGGCCGGTACCAAGCAGTAGTACCGTAGCTGTCTGATACAGTTGGTATCGGGCCCTGTGTTCTACCCGGCCCACCCCTTCTTTTTTTCTTTTTCTCCTTCCTCCTGTCTCCTCCCGCAGTGGACGCCCCGAGCTCATCCGGCCCCACCGGGCCGCGCCACTCCACTTCCCGCGGTGGGCCCTCTCCTTCCCGCGCCGGGCGCCTGGGCCCGGCCCGCCGCCCGGCGGCGGCGATGTGGGCAGCCCGCTGCGATCCGACGGGGTCATCGCCCGACTCCGCCCCGCTCGCCCGTACGGCGGGGAGCTCGCGCGGAGAGGCTCACGCGCCTCGCTGGCCACGCGCGCTTTGCGCTGCTGCGGCCCCACACACCACTGCTGCCGGCGCGCGCCACGCCATGTGCGCCCACACTTCACGATCTTTGCTCCGGCCCCACCCTGCCGGGCGCTGCTGCGCTCTTCTTGCTCTCTCTCTCTTCATTTTGCATCGATTTACACCAGCGGTAGTACGCGGTACTACCGGTTTTGGGCCATTTTTCAGCTGTTTTGCAAGCGCCGATTCGTGCTGCGGCGAGCGATAGTACCGCCGACAAGCGGTAGTGCCGCCCAGACGCGGATCGACCGTTTTCAGCCCCAACGATCCTTATTCACGGGCCCCCTATATATACCTCTCTTCCACCTCCGACCCAACTACTTCTTCTACTCCATTCTCTCTCCTCCATTGTTGACCTTGAGTTGTTTGATCCTCCTCTTGATCCCCCCACTATTTTTTGCATATTTTTGGCGGAAAGGAGAGAGGAGATCTAGATCTAAAGCTTCACCAATTGAATCCCTCTCCAAGTGAGGGATCTTGCTAGATCTAGATCTTGGAGTTGCTTGGTGTTTCTCCTCATATTTGTTCTTCCTCCCTTATTCCCCCAATAGGTTTTGTAGCTTTGTTGGAATTTGGGAGAGAAGAACCTTGGGCATCTTAGTGGTGTTCTTAGCCATTGCATTAGGTGCATCGGTTTGGGTTCTCTCAGGGGTTTCGGTCTCGTAGAGGGCATGTTGACCTTGGTGGTGTTGTAGCCTTAGTGGCCTTGTTACCTTTGTGGTGTTGTAGCCTTTTGTGGCCTTGTAGCCTTTGTGGCCTTGTCGTCTTTGTGACGTTGTTGCCTTTGTGGTGTGGTAGCCTTAGTGGCGTTGTTGCCTTAGTGGAGTGTGGTAGCCTTTGTGGTTTTGGTGCCGGTTGTGGCGCGTTGGTGTCTTGGTGGCCTTGTCGCCAGTGTGGCGTGTTGTAGCCTCTTGTGGCCTTGTACTTGAGAGCCTCCGTGTTGTGGAGTTGCCTCAAGTTGGGAGTTTGCCCAAGCTTGTACGGGTTCGGTGACCACCCTCAAGGGTCCCTTAGTGGATCGAGGCTTTTCTCCTTGGAGGAAAGGCTCGAGGAGAATACGGTGGCCCTAGTGGCTCATTGGAGTGCCTCGTGCCTCCACACCAACGGGCGTGCACCCTTGGGTGTGAATAACCGGGATACATCGTACGTCTCCTCGTGCCGTTACTTCTCAACCCGAGCTCCTTTACCTATGCGCTTTACATTGTGATATCTATCATGCTTGATGCTATACCTATCTTGTTATCACCTTGTTGCTCATCATGCTAGCATAGTTTATTGGAGCACTTAGGCAAACCCCTAGTTGTTAGGCTTTGAGCTAAACTAGTAAACACCTGTAGTTTTATTCCGCCTAGTTTAGCTCTCAAGTAGAAGTTTTTATACACCGCCTATTCACCCCCTCTAGGCGACGTCCTAGTACATTCAATTGGTATCAGAGCTAGGGCTCTCTTATCTTGTTGGGCTTCACCGCCTAGAGAGTTATGACGTCGGCTAGAGGATTAGTGCACATTTCCACTTTTACATTTGATGGCACTAATTATGATGCTTGGAAATTCTACATGCTTGATTATTTTAGGGGCATGCACCCACATATGGAGCAAATTCTTGATATGGGTTTTTCTCCTCCTAAGGATCCACAAAATCCATCTTATGAGGAGAAGAAAAACTCTTATCTAGATGCTCAAGCTACTAAAGTGCTTTGCCGTGTTGTGAGCCATGTAGTTATCTCCTCCATCGCGCCCCTTTCCGGAGTGCTCATGAGTTTTGGACAAAGCTTGGAGATACATATGGTGGGTCCAAGACCATTGAGGATGATCGCACTCCTTCCACTTCACCAATGTGTGGTAAGACACAAGGTAATGCTATGGTGAGTGGTGATGAACATTGCATTGTTGATGGTGAGCCTTCTCTAGATGATTCTTCATCCCTATCTCATTGCAATGTTTCATCTTTGGACTTGAACACTCATAGCACTATAAATGCTTTACATGCTAGTGTTGGTAGTCCTTGCATATCTTCATTCCATGATGATATGCTTGCCTTGTCTTTTTGCCATAATGAAAATACTTTGCTTTCCTCTAGTATTTGTGTGACTAACAATGTAGAGGAAACCGAAGATGTTATGGGCCAAGACAAGATCTTGGATGGAGCTTCAATTACTTCATCCTCTTCATCACCTCATGGTTCCTACACTTGCCTTATGGCTAAGGCTTCTAAGGTATCTCCTTCCTTGGAACCCTATATATCTAGTGATGATGAGGATGATGATATGGAAGAACTTAATGTTGCTTCCTTAAACGTGATGGGTGAGTTGGGTTTTCATGCTCTTCATAAGAATAAATTTGCTTGCTCTAACTTTATGAAAATCTTGGCTTTTTCCATTGAGAGCACAAAAATTATTGAGAAAAAGGAAGAGCATGAGCGCGAGTATGCAATTGAGATTGCTTAGTAAAGCTCTTGAAGAACAACAAACCACCAATGAATCTCTTGAGGAGACCTTTACTCTAGAGCTATCTAAAGTAAAGGAATCTCGTGATAGAGCTTTAGAGGTGACACATGATTTTCAAATTAAAAATGATGAGCTAGTAATTGCTCATGCTAAACTCCTTGAGGATTTTGAGCTTCTCAAAAATGGCTCTAGGGCTATTGAGAGTGAGCTCATCAAACTCACCGAGTCACATGAGCAACTTAAGGCTCTCAACCTAATTGAGCTTGCTAAGTTGCCTTCTCCTTGTGCTATAATTGATAATGCTTGTGCTACTAACTCTACCTCTTGTGAAGCATCCATCTTGAAGGAGAATGTTGCGCTAAGGGCTCAACTTGCTTTGCTAACAAGCAATTATGAGAAATTGGAAGAAAGTCATGGAAAGCTTTCTAGCTCCCATGATGATCTTCTAGTCTCTCATGATTTGCTAAAGTTAACTCATGAGGCTATCATGTCAAAGGTAAAATCTTGTGAGCCTCATGTGAGTACTAGCACTACCTCTTGATGACCCACAAGTATAGGGAGTGTATCGTAGTACTTCGAGGGAAGTGAAACCCAATTTATTGATTCGACCCGCGAGACAAAGAACACTTGGAAACCTTAACGACGGAGTTGTCAATTCAGCTGCACCTGGAAACAGACTTGCTCGCAGAGTTTATCGATAATGTAGTTTATAGCGATGGCAGTGGTGAAATAACGTAATGGAGTACTTGAGAGACAGCGGTAGTGATTTTAGTAAACAGCAGGATTAAAATACTGTAGGCACGGGGACGGATGAACGAGCGGTGCATGGATGAGAGAAACTCATGTAACAATCATAGCGGGGCATTTGCAGATAATAATGAAACGGTGTCAAGTACAAAGCAATCAATAGGCATGTGTTCCAATTATAGTTCGTACGTACTCGCAATGAGAAACTTGCACACAACATCTTTTGTCCTACCAACCGGTGGCGGCAGGAGCCTCAGGGAAACTCTTTGGATATTAAAGAATTACTCCTTTTAATAGAATGCGGGAGCAAAGCATTAACACTCCGTGAACATGATCCTCACATCACTACCATCCCCTCAGGTTGTCCCGATTCTTGTCACTTTGGGGCCATTGGTTCCGAACAGCGACATGTACTTGCAGGTAAGATCTTAAAACAATGAATATCATGATGAAACAATAACATGTTCAGATCTGAGATCATAGCACTCGGGGCCCTAGTGACAAGCATTAAGCATAGCAAGTTGCAGCAATATCATCAAAGTACCAATTACGGACACTAGGCACTATGCCCTAACAATCTTATGCTATTACATGACCAATCTCATCGATCCCTACCATCCCCTTCGACCTACAGCGGGGAATTACCCACACATGGATGGGGGAAACATGGCTGGTTGATGTAGAGGCGTTGGCAGTGATGATGGCGATGATCTCCTCCAGTTCCCCGTCCCGGCGGAGTCGGAGACTTCTGGCTCCGCGACGGAGTTTCGCGATGTGGCGGCGTTATGGAGGTTTCTGGCGGCTTCGACTTCTCCCCGTGTGTTTTTAGGTCGAGGGCGATAAGTAGAAGGAGGGCGTCGGAGAGCCGGCCGAGGGGGCCACACCATTGGACGCGCGGAGCCCTGAGGCCGCCGCCTTGGTGTGGGGCCCTCGAGACTCCACCTTCTTGTCCTTGGCCTCAAGTACGTTATTCTGGGAGAAAATAGGGCCTGCACATGATCGGGATTTTCCGAAAGTTAGTTGCACAAAAACGAGACACCGAACGATTCTGTGAAAACAGCGTTAATCGTGTTAGTTGTATCAAAATACAAATTAGAGCAAAACAATAGCAAGTGTTAAGGAAAGTAGATACGTTTTGGACGTATCCAACTCCCCCAAGCTTAGCTTATTGCTTGTCCTCAAGCAATTCAGTTAACTAAGCGAGCGATAAAGAACTTTCACGAACACATTTGCTCATATGATGTATATATTCTCATGCTATGGCTAATACTTAAGCAGTTCATAATGAGATACATGCAAATAAGATCATCCAGCAACTATGTCAATCATGAAGAGGTACCAACAATTAATAATAAGCATCATGAATCATGCATATAAGCAAGATTGCAATGTTCATAAGAGAGTATGATAAGTGGTATCTCGCTTGCACGTATTTGATCGGCAAAACATAAATGCCCGGGCACCTCTGGAGTTCATAGAAAGACTAAGTAGTGATTGTCAAAGATAAAAGCATAAAGTTATACCACAATCAATCATATTTTGGGACAAGCATATTATACTAAGAATGACGGTTGTGCTCTCGAGATAGTGCTCAAAGAAATAATGGAGACACAACATAAAAGCAAAAGATTGACCCTTCGCAGAGGGAAGCAGGATTAACATGCGCTAGAGCTTTTCATTTTTAAATCAGAAAGTAAAATTTTTGAGAGGTGTTTGTTGTTGTCAACGAATGGTAATGGGTACACTAACTACCTCGCCAGCCGGACTTTCAAGCGGCTCCCATGAATTATTTGCATATTTATGTGGCACTCCTTCCAACCTTTCTTACACAAACTTCATGGCTAACCGAATCCTCGGGTGCCTGCATATCTCATACCATGAAGGAGTGCCTTTTTATTTTAGTTTTATTATGATGATGACACTCCCCCCAACCTTTGCTTACACAAGCCATGGCTAACCGAATCCTTCGGGTGCCGTCCATCAATCACAAACCATGGAGGGGTGTCTATTTAAGTTAATTAATTTGGGACTGGGAATCCCATTGCCAGCTCTTTTTTTTGCAAAATTATTGGATAAGCGGATGTGCCACTAGTCCATATGAGAGTCCGTCCAAAGTAAATGACAAGGTTGAAAGCTAAACACCACATACTTCCTCATGAGCTACGAAACATTAACACAAATTGAGAAGCATTTTGAAGGTTTTAAAGGTAGCGCATGAGAATTTACTTGGAATGGTTTGAAATGCCATGCATAGGTATTTATGGTGGACACTCTGGAATAACTTGGTTTTCATGTGTTGGGAGGCACGAGCAGCGTTCCCGCTCAGTAGAAGTGAAGGCTAGCAAAAGACTAGGGAGCGACAAATCAAGAGAGCGGTAAGTGTCATAATCATGCTTGCGGCAAAATAAATTAACTGAGGCATAAAAGTGATACCAGAACTCTGAAGCAATGTAAATCATCGAGGCTTAATTGACTTTTGTTCCAGTCATATGCATGCGTGAGCATGTGCCAAGTCGATATAAATGAATTATTCGGAGGAGTACCACAGTGCCATACTTACTTATGAATAAAACATTTAAGCAAACATCTTTGACATGTTCTCATGTGATTTGAGCTAAACACTGAGGAGATCATAGCTACTGAACTTTCTCAAATAACATATACCTCACATGAACCAACTAAGCATGCTCACATGGATGAGTATATGTACAAAAATGAAAACAAATAGAGTTCATACCAGCCTCTCTCCACAATTTGTCGTAGACCGTCATTATTGCCTTTTCACTTGTATAGCTTGGATAATACGAAATGAAAACCACGCTCCAGCCACCGAAGACCATTGAACTCATAAAGAACTTTACAAAACCAAAGAAGAACAGCAAATGTTTTTGGTGTTTTCGGATTTGAGAACAAGAACAAAAGGAAACAAACAAACAAAGCAAAATCTTTTTGGGTTTTCTTATAGCAAACGCAATATGTAAATAAAAGCGAAACAAATGCAAGAAACTAAAGCAAACAAATGGTGAAAAGAAATATTTTTGGTCTTTTTGTGTTTTGGGAAAGAAACAAAGCAAAAACAAGAAATAGCAAACTAGAAGAAACACAGAAAAGCGAGATGGCAGAAATCTGCCAAAACCAGACAGCAGTACAGAAATCGATTTTTACAAAAATCTTACGTTGCTCAACTCGAAAAGTGTTCAACTAATGAAAGTTAGATAACAACCTGGGGAACCCGCACAAAAATTGGCAGCTCAAAATAACGTTCTGGCTGTGCGCACGAATTTTTCTAGTAACAGCCCAGAATCTGTTTTCAGACAGCACTTCCCCAAATATCATCTCCCTCTCATTAGAAAACCACTCAAACGAACAAAACAAGTATATACAAGTATCCAGCAATCATAATATGCAAAGAATGAGTGATGCCGGTGTACCTCCCCCAAGCTTAGGCTTTTGGCATAAGTGGAGTTCATTCCCACGGTCACCATGAGGTAGTATCTCCGTAGTACGAAGAAGATGGATCATATTCCGGGCATGTGCTAGAGAAGCACCCGGATACGTGACGGTGTGGTCGTGGGAGGCCTCGAGCGTCCTCGGAGTCATGCTGCTGGATGGAAGTCATGTATCTTCATATGACTAGTACCCCTCCTTAGTACGACCATGATTGCCTGTCAATATTGAACAAACCTGGCTGGGAAGAGGGATTTCCTTCTCATCCCCGTCAGCCAGCAAACAACATTCTATAGACCATATTATCTAAAGTAGAATCAGCGGTAACAAAATGATGACTCTTCATAGCAGCAATATCGAGTCTCCTAGGGGTTAATGGCACATCATTAGGATCAAGAGGAAGTCTTAAATGTGTTAGAATGCGTGATGCAATAGTTCCTCCAAAAATAGGCCCCCTGCTAGACAGGCGACGAGCAATAAGAGAACCAAGGTGATAAGATGTCCGACCAGTAAGTGCAATATTCAAGAAAGCAAGATGGTAACTAGAAATATTGCTAGTATTCTCCCTACCAAGAATGCTAGTAGCAATGTAATATGCAAAATACTTAATGGCGGGGAGTTGAATGTTCCTTATCTTGCCACGCTGAATGGTGCGGCAATCATCATCGGTGATCCCTCGATAGAGCTCCAACAAGTCCCGGGGGTTGTCATCAATCCTACTTGCTGTACCTACGGGGGCAATATCCAATGCACGACAAAAATCTTCCAATTCCATAGTAACAGGATTACCATAGATCTTGAATGCAACTGTCAGCTCGTATTGCGTGTTGTTGAACCTGAAGCTCTCGACGAAAATTTTGGTGAGCATATAGTATTGCTCCCTTTCGTCTTCCACGTAGGTGGTTAAGCCCGCCCTATTGACAAGGGTGAAGAAGTCATCCAATATCCCTGCATTTCTCAGAAAATCATAGCATGGAAAAGATGAAGCATTAGGAGCCCCGTTGTCCTCTTCGGGCGCGAAGCTAGGCGCGATGATATCTTCATTGTACGATCGCCTAATCTGGGTGGCGGCCCTAGAAGGCCTCCCGGTGCTGGTTGTTCCTTTCTTGAACAACTCTCCAAAGTTGAACTTCTTCATCTCTTCTCTGAAATTTTCAACAAGTGATATAAAATTTGATTTGGTGACATATAAATGAGGGAAACTACCATAGGAACTTGCTAGAGTACTAATCATGCATCAAAACTAGTCTATACAACTTAGAACAAGCATGCAAACTCACTAAACATGTTACCTACTGCAAATGTTCACAGATCTCTCCTTAAAGCAAAATTCTACTTGGATAGGCGGAGGAGTCACATACGGAGAGCAAATGTGCCAAATTCCAGACAGACAGAAATGTGGGCTGAGCAAAGAGATCGAAAAATCCCGAGCTCTTGAGCAAAAACGCGAGTGAGAGAAAGCTGGTTCGAGTTTTCGGGAGAGAGAAGATGCTGGGAGAAAGAGATGAAGTAGTGGGGCAAGGAGGGGCCCACACCACAGGGTGGCGCGGCAAGGAGGGGGGCGCGCCGGCCTGTGGTGTGGCACCCTGTGGTGCCCCACAGGTCATCCTCTGGTGCTCCCAGGTGCCTCGTCGAAAAATAGGACCAACGGTATAATTTTTTGTGAATTTTTGAAAACTTTGAAAAATGCACATTTATGGGTATTAAGTTTATTATTACTCAGGAAATTTTTTGAAATCTCCAATTAACTAAGGAACTTTGCAAATTAAAAGTGCTACAGCAACTAGAGCAAATGGAGGAAGAAAGATATGTTGTTTACCTCCTCTATGCATATAAAAAGTATTTGTTAACAAGGTTGATCAAGTCTTGCCACCAAATAAATTTTACATAGCATAGAAGAAATAAACCTCAAATCAATCATGTTACCTTGAATTGTATTGATATGAATCAATCACGAGAGTTTGATATTCTTCTTTAGGCTCATATATGGGACAATCAATAGTTCCCACTTTGATAGTTCTCACATTAGAAATAGTATTGACTCCACATACTTTATCAATCTTCTTGGGGAAATAGACGGTATGCTCCTTATCATCAACATTAAAAGTATAACTTTTTCTTTATTGCAATCAATAACAGCCCCTGCGGTGTTAAGAAAAGGTCTCCCAAGAATAATAGACATATTATCATCTTCGGGCATTTCCAACACAGCAAATCGAGTTAATATCAAGCAGTTAATTTAACTTGAACAGGAACATCTCCCATATACCAACAGGAATAACGGTAGATTTATAGACCATTTTGCAAAGATATATCGATTGGGTATCAACTTATCTAGATAAAGTCTCTTATAAGAGAAAAAGGCATAACACTAACACCGGCTCCCAAGTCACATAGAGCGGTTTTAACATAATTATTCTTAATAGAACAAGGAATAGGTATACCTGGGTCGCCCAGCTTCTTTGGCACTTTGCCATTGAAAGAGTAATTAGCAAGCATAGTGGAAATTTCCTCATTGGGGATTTTCTTTTTGTTAGTAACAATATCTTTCATATACTTTGAATAAGGAGGCAATTTAATAGCATGAGTCAAAGGGATTTGCAAGAATAAAGGTTTCATCCAATCACAAAATTTATTATAGTGTTCTTCTTTCTTTGATTTTAGTTTCTTAGCAGGGGAAAAGGCATTTGCTTTTGCACCCAAAGTTCTCTTTCATTACCATGTTTCTTAGCAATAAAATCTTCTTTAGTATACTTTTTATTTTTAGCATGCTTTTAAGGTTCTTTTTCTCTTCTTTATCAGAAGCATCATTCTTATCATTATCATTATCATTATCATGTTCATTTCCACTTTCGGTTTCAACATCGGAAATAGAAATACTATTAGGATCATTAACAGGTTCAGAGGATTCTACAACATTTTTATGTTTCTTCTTCTTTTTCTTAGAAGGAGCACTAGGTTCAATGCGTTGAGAATCTTGTTCAATTCTTTTGGGATGCCCCTCAGGATATAGAGGATCCTGGGTAGAAACACCACCTCTAGTTGTTACTTCATAAGCATGTTTCTCTTTAGGTGTTCTAACAAGTCATTTGCCTTTAGTGAGTTGATCAATTTGAGTTTTGAACCATATGAAAATGTTTAACAAGCATCTTAACATCATTGGAGGGTCTCTCCACAATATCATGAATTGCTAATAGCTTGAAAATTTTCCATTAAATGATTCTTTACTCTCATATATTAAAATTTTCTTGCTTAACAATATAATTATCAGACTCATCTAAGTTGAGCAGGAGGGTTTGAATACGGAATATCTTCCCTAGTAAGCGTTGAAGGGAGTTTACCTCAATCCTGGATGAAGGGAATTATCTCACATATATCTTCTATGGGAGGAAGATTCTTCACATCTTCAGATTTAATACCTTCCTTGAGAGACTTCTTGGCTTCTCTCATATCTTCATCATTTAATTTAATCATACCTCTCTTCTTCAAATTGGCGTTGGAGTTGGTTCAGGCGTAGTCAATCATCATGATTCCGACCTATTTTAGCCAATAATTCTTCAGCGTCGTCTAGAGTTCTTAACACAACCAGCACAACTATCGAGGTATGCCCTAAACTCAATGGTTAGTCCACTATAGAATATCAAGTAAATCATGCTATTCCAAATCATGGTCAGGCCGAGCTCTAATAAAAGAGGCAAATCTGCTTCAAACCTCCGAGCAATTTCTCTCCACCTTCCTGGTCAAAATTATAAATTCTCTACAAAGCAATATGTTGAGCACTAGCAGAAAGTATACGGAAGAAAACATCAAGCAATTCTTTTGGACTTTTAATAAAACCAGGAGGCAAATTATTATACCAAGTTTTAGCATCATCCTTTAATGAGAATGGAAAGATTTTAGCAACAAAGTAAGTACGCTTCTTAACATCATCGGAAAACAAGCTACTCAGAGTAGATAACTCAGTCATGTGTTCAACAGCACTTTCTTTTTCAGTACCACAAAAGGGTGTTTTCTCAACAATAGCTATATGAGATAAATCAAGAGAAAAATCATAATCTTTATCCTCAATGTTTATAGGAGATGTGGCAAACTTAGGATCAGGAGACAGTTTATATCTAACAGCATGTTCTGCAAGCAATTTTTTAATTTTCCTTGCATCAGTAGTAGCATTGCATTTTTCAATAAAATCATCATTAAGCTCCACATAATCTTCATCGGGATCATCACTAAAATAATCAAGTTCAGGTGAATTAACAGGTGTAGTAGCATTAGGAGTTTCGGTATTTTCAATTTGTCTAGACTAGCAATCGTAGCATCTAGAAAGGATCCCAATGAACCACTATCATCAAGCACAGCGGAAAATATTATCAATATTATGAAAGTTTTCAGATTGACGAGAAGTACCATGTGAAGCATGTGGCGGGGTGAAACACAAGTTTATCAATCCCACGGATGGTGAATCAAGAAGCGTGAGTGTTCGAGTTGTACATTTTCTTGTAGTGGATGGTAATATGGCGACCTTAGTATCACGAGGTTTACCCTTGATGGAGAATTTGCGATGAACAATATCAATCCAAGTAGACTTCCAAATAAAGCTATGCTCCCAGGCAACAACAGCGCCGGAAAATAGTCTTGATGACCCACAAGTATGGGGGATCGCAGTCTTCGAGGGAAGTAAACCCAATTTATTGATTCGACACAGAGAGACAAAGAACTTGGAAGCCTTAGGCGGGTTGTCAATTCAGAGTTTGCACACAGAACGGACTTGCTCGCAAGAGTTTATCGATATTAACGGTTTTATAGGTAGCGGTGTGAAACAACAGCAGAGTAACAAAGACAGCGGTAGTGATTTTAGTAAACAGCGGGATAAAATACTGTAGGCACGGGGACGGATGAACGGGCGTTGCATGGATGAGAGAAACTCATGCAACAATCATAGCAGGGCATTTGCAGATAATAATAAAACGGTGTCCAAGTACAAAGAAATCAATAGGCATGTGTTCCAATTATAGTCGTACGTGCTATAATGAGAAACTTGCACAACATCTTTTTGTCCTACCAGCCGGTGGCAATAGGGCCTCAAGAAACTCTTTGGATATTAAGGGTACTCCCTTTTAATAGAGTCATAGGAGCAAAGCATTAACACTCTAGTGAACACATGTGATCCTCACATCACTACCATCCCCTCCAGTTGTCCCGATTCTTGTCACTTCGGAGCCATTGGTTCGGACAATGACATGTGTATACAACTTTGCGGGTAAGATCATAAAACAATGAATATCATGATGAAACAATAACATATTTCAGATCTGAGATCATGGCCCTCGGGCCCTAGTGACAAGCATTAAGCATAGCAAGTTGCAACAATATCATCAAAGTACAATTACGGACACTAGGCACTATGCCCTAACAATCTTATGCTATTACATGACCAATCTCCTCCAATCCCTACCATCCCCTTCGGCCTACCGCGGGGGAATTACTCACACATGGATGGGACATGGGTGGTTGATGTAGGCGTTGTGATGATGATGGCGATGATCTCCTCCAATTCCCGTCCCGGCGGAGTGCGGAACGGAGCCTGGCTCCGCGGAGTTTCGCGTGTGGCGGCGTTGGAGGGTTTGGCGGCCGACTTACTCCCGTGTGTTTTTAGGTTGAGGCCGATCGTAGTCGAAGGGAGGGCATCGGAGGCCGGCCGGGGAGCCCTGCACGCAGGGCCGCGCGGGGCCCTAGGCCGCGCACGCCTTATGGTGTGGGGCCCTGAGCCTCCACCTTTCTGCACTCATCGGCTCATCGGTATTGCAGGAAAATAGGGCCTTCCGCATAAATCAGGGGATTTTCCCGAAAGTTAGTTTACGCACAAAAGCTTGGTTCCACACCCGAAACGGTTAAACATCGTTAATCCGTGTGGTTGTATCAAAATACACAATTTAAGAGGCAAAACAATAGCAAAGGGTTTAGGAAAGTAGATACGTTTTGGACGCACTACCTCTCAAAATGCTATTTTGCCATGTGCTAGTGCTTTTAGTTCACCCACTCATGCTATTGATTTATCTTGTGGTGAACTACCTTCTATGCCTTGTTGCTCTACAATTCCATGTGCTAGTGCTAGTAATTCACCCACCCATGCTATTGCTATATCTTGTGGTGAATTACATACCTTGCCTTGTTGCTCTAACAATGAAGCTTCCACTTCCTCTAGTACTTGTGTTGTTACTAACCATGTAGGGGAAATCGAAGAGCTCGAGGCCCGAGTCACTTCTTTGAAGAAGGACTTGGTAAAGGGTCATGAGGGGAAGCAATTCCCCAATGACAAGAGTGGACTTGGATTCAAATCCAACAACAAGAACAAGTCCACCACGCACAAGCGGAAGAAGGGCCATGGGCATGTGAAGGACCCCAGATTGTGTGCTTCAAGTGCAAGATTGAAGGGCATCATGTTAGATCGTGCCCCTTGAAGAAGAAGCCACATGGAGAGAAGAAACAAGGGAAGCGGCCTCAAGATGGAGCTCATGGTCTACCTCAAGGCCAAGCTCAAGGTCTTCCTCGACTTGAAGAAAGGCCGCTACCCAAGAAGGATCAAGCCAAGGCTCCCGTTGTGGAGAAATCAAGTGAGAAGAAGGAGAAGAGAAGAACGTGCTACATATGCCATGAGAAGGGCCACATCTCCTTCTTTTGCACTAGTGGTAACTCATCCAACCCTATCTTGATCGATGGTGCTTATTCTCTTTGCAAGGATAAGGTTGGAAATGTGTTTGCCAAATATATGGGCACTCAATGTGGTTTCTCAAAAGGAACCATTTGGGTTGCCAAGCCTATTGTGACTAACTTCTTAGGACCCAACTTGGTTGGGGACCAACAAGACAAAATTTGATCAATAGGTACAAGTGGAGGGCATGGAGGCTTGACTAGTTCATGGAGACTTGGGGGATCTTCATCATTCTCACTTCCTCAAGTCAAGTACTATTCCTTTCATCCTTTACCCATGCTCCTCCTTGCGGTAACGAGTCCTCAACTCCTTTACATTGAAAGTTACTCGCTCCCCTTTTACATGTGTTGGTTTTGTACCTTGCATGTGGTTGTGTATGTTGTGCTTCCTACTTGCTTATCTTGCTTCCTTGCTTATATATGTTGGGTGGCACATCATGTACAATTGTCCTTTGTTGAGCCTATTGCATCTTATTGATATCTTAGTTGTTGGCTCATGTGAGAAATTAATGGACTATCCCATTTGGGGGAGAGTGATATGCTTTGTGCGTTTCACAATCTTAAAATGTGCGACATGATGAATTAAAATTCTATAATGTCCATTAATTATCTCATGTGGTTCTTATTTGCCTCTTGCACGAAAAATGTCTTTATCACATTATGGGGGAGTAGTATTGTGCTTTGTGCATTTTACAAGCCTAGAAAATGTGAACATTTGAGGTTGTGTCACATAGAATTGATATTATAGATTATCTTGCTCCTATGTGACATGTTTGCTCAAACAAATCCCACTTTACCATATGCTTTCTTGTTGTGAAGATAATCTTGGACATACTCACAAACTACAATATGGATATTTCCTAAATACCTCTTGTTCTTGGACAATTGGTAATAAATTGTGTGGTATTGTTCGGATCATCCTCACACTTGGCTCATGTGCTCAATTGCTTCATTTCTTGCCAAGAATTTGTCCTTGTGGGTTAGACTCCCATGTGTCTTCCTTGCTTCTTATGCTCACCCTTATCTTACTTGAACCTTGTTAGTGTTTTGATAAACAATGGTGGAACAATGATCCCGCATTTGTGCATTTTGTATTCAAATGCAAAATCTAAATAGTGCACTAATTTTGGGGGAGCTCCTATGTTTGCTAGAACACTCCCTTGTTTCAAGAATTTGACTTTGGAAGACAAACCTTTTCTTTTCGGTACTTTGTGCCATCATGAAAAGTGTTGAGGGTTTGGTTTATTTGGAACCTTGCTTTCTTTGGGAGTTGGATATCTCATTACTTGATATTTGGCTTTACTTTCCTAAAATGAGATAAGTCCTTGAGCATGCTTGTTTTGGATATCTTGCTCTATCTCTCTTGTACCTATCTTGTGTGTGCATGTTTCTTTGTGGATAAATGTCTTTGTGATGTTGTCCACTTAGAGAAACTTATATACATGAGATATGGTACATATCTTTTGATATCCCTCTTTGTTGGAGTCCATTCCTTTACTCTTATTTGACTCTTTGATGACTCCACAAAGAACTTGGCTATGAGTGCTCGTTTTATCTTATTTGCATCTTCAAGCACTCATAGTTGATTTTGGCACAAGCTTTGAGTGATCTTGTGGGAGTGATGATGCCATGCTTGTGCACCTTATTCTTCAATGCAAATTGTTTATCTTTTATCCTATTTGCATCTTCACGCACTCATACTTGATTCGTTGGGTCATTTGATTGCTTGCTTCATTTGTTGAAGCTTTCTCACCTTCACATCCTCTTGCAATCTTTGATCCTAAATATAGTTTGATTTCCTCCGAATATTCGTCATTGAATATGTGCATTTGATTTCACTCACAATTATGAGAAATGCACAACTTATGGAGGAACGCTCACTATATTGGCCTTCCAAACCTTTCGTCCATTTTGGCAATCGATGCCAATGGGGGAGAATTTTGGAGGGTTTAAGGGAATTGCTTTTGTTGGTTCTTAAGCATTTGCCTTTCATGCCTTGCATTGGTTGCTTTGCATGGTTGAATATTTAGAGGATACTCCGCTAGGCTTTAGTTGCCGGTATATGCAATGAAATTCAAGTTCATTCACACATGCATATATTATGGGGGATTTTGTTCTAAATATTCAACTTGGGTTATTCGCTAAATTCCATGTAAACCCTCTCAAGAGATTGTCATCAATTGCAAAATGGGGAGATTGAAAAGACATGTCCATACCCATGTGTGGTTTGTGGGTGATTACAATCCCTATGGACTAACGGTTGCATTGAGAATCAATCCTAGGAAGACGGTGTTGAAGATGAAGAGAGAAGACGGTGTTGAAGATGAAGAGAGAAGACAGCGTAGAAGATGGATGAAGATGGTGGTGTGCGTAGAAAGATGGAGACGGTGGCGTGTATGTTGGAGGAAGACGGTGGCACGTACAAGGTTGATGAGGATGAAGACGGAGCTTGCCGACTCGAGAGGAACACGCAAGGTTAAGGTTTGTGAGTGGATCGCATCATCGGAAAGAGCTCAAACCTTGCATGCATTGCATCGTGTTTTTGGTTGTTCTTGGTTCTTATCCATGAGATGGGTGAGAGCTTGTGTTCATTCTCATGACAAGCTCTAGCTCAACGGAAACGGATTCCGGTTGCATTGCATGTTGCACACGCAAGGGTAATGATTTTCTCGATGGACGTGGCTACACAGTGCCCAGGCACTGGGTAGTCTTCCACGGTGCCCCTCCCCAAATTAGAAAGAAATGATGTCCGTTACCGCGCCTTACCAGAAAAGGAAAGTTGTGGTCCCCTAGTCCCCCATGTCCCCATTCTTTATTGTTTCCACAAGCCCGCCCAGACAACCGCTTTTTCGTGAGGTGAAAAAGATGCAACGGCAGGTCCGTTGCTAGTTTATCACAGAAAAATAATGTAATCAACGTACATGGGTTGGCAAAAGCCAAAAAAATCATAGGTACGCATCATAGTCCTTCATGTAATACTATCGCCTGCTTTTCACTCCCCATAGATGAAAATTTTGGTCTAGGTGAACGACAAAAGCAACGCTTCTCTAGGCCTCTCGCCGCTCCGCCCCTGGTAGACGATGTAAAATATCTCTGTTGTTACATCCTTGTGTCGATCTTGCATTGAAGAAACTGCAGGGAAAGAAAATACGTTGGATCTAGTGTCTGAGGAAATAAGTGAATGAGAAAAAAATGAAAATAAAGAAAAATAGATGTAATAAATCATTACGTTTTACAATGAAAGTACATATTGGAAAAAAGCACATGGCAGTCGATAATTGCAAAACCACATCTAGATTGCTTGCGTGAAAAAATACTAGCAAATGCATTACATGGGAAAAATGCATGGCGGTATATGAACAACTACATTATGGCTGTGCAACCATTGCAGTTTAAAGCTAAAAACTACATGTAACAATACCCGCAGTGAATGGTTCAACCCATGGGAAGAAAATACATCGTGCACACATGATCATGTACAAAGAAAAACTCGTGCATGTAACAAACACACATCTACTAAATAAAAAGTACATGCTAACACAATAACCTACAGCAGGCATAAGTTTTATTTCGAGACTATACAGATTTGAGCATTGAAACTGTACATTATACAAAAGATCATGTAGATCATACATGTAACTAATGCTCTAATACTACATCCAACCGTTCAAACCATGCATCAGACCATGCCGATTTAAACATTCAGAATTTAACATCGTATACAAATCATAATCATATAGGCTATGGTCTACGGATGTACAAAAATAGCTCGAGCACAACTAAAAATACATCAAAAAACATGTTATTGCTGCATCAGATCTATGTGAACAATTAAATGCTAGTTGGGAGAATTACATCCTACAGTTGTTGTACAGCCCATGGGTGTAACAAAATACAAAAATAGCTCTAGTACTGCTAAAACTACATGCAAGAATCAAATACAACTAAGTTCAGTTCATCATGGATCATCAGACAAATTACCCAAAACAAATATCACCAATCAAAAACTATGCAACATTAACTTTATAAATATAAATTCAAGATGCGAGAATAGCTTACCACAACCCAAAGGACCATGCTGCTTGGTAATCAAATCGCTTCTTTCCTCCTCTATTAGCTTCCTATATTGTAATATGTGCAACACACCTACAGGACACTTGCAGTCAGTTGTAGGTTGAGAGATAAGACTCATAGGTTATAATAAGGAATTGATCAAAAGCACCTGAACCATGCCCAAAACACACAAAAAAGTGTTATAGCTGTGTAATAACATTCGTATTTTAAAGCTCCACGATCCGTTGTTTAGTGCCACTTGCTACAATACTGAAAATACTATCTGGCAATAGCTCTATAAAATTATCTCAAAAGTAGTACACGGAGAATTTTTTTAGACACGAAACAAGATGGGGAGCATAACTAGAGAACACATAAGGCAAAGACCAGCAAGTGCTAGGCCAGCAAGCTCTTCTATGCCAGACAACTCATGGCAGTACATAAAAAGGAGCAAGGCATGGAAAGTATAGTGTAAGGCATACGAAGCTAGCTCAAATATATAAAGAAGATTAACTGGGCAAGGAAACGAGATAAGCATATTTCTAAAGACTTACAAGAATGCAAATGTTATTAAGAACATAAATGACCAAGTTAAAACTGGATGAAATAGGACTACACTGGCTACAATACAACCCTTTGACGAAAACTACTATAGTTGCAAGCAGCAGATTGCTTCAAATACATTAGTCTGAAACAGTGGACCTACTTGGTTCATCAGGTGCACTAAATATATCATTAAGAGAGCAAGACGTTTAACTTGCTCGATTTCTGAAAATTAGTACTAACTTAACATGAATAATACATTATCAGAGAACTATTACAGCCAAGTTAAATTTCAAGGGATTAACACATCTATGAGACTATGACCAAACTGCCCCTCAGCAAACTAGTATCAAACAAGACTCAACGTGGTAGTTAAGAACAAACATGAATGGCATGGACGAAGAACCAGTCAAGCAAAGCCTGTGTTTCTGCAAGTAGTTCTAGTGCTAGTAGAGTGCAAGATCGTGAAGCTCAAGTATCGGTAGCTGGCTAGTTAACATGCCGATAGGAGGCAGTTGAGCAACATCATGTTGTATGGCACGCCAGATAAGTCCTCTGTTGATTTCCTCTTGTTGATCCTCGAGAAGGTGACCCTGCAACGCAACACAGCCCATGCGGAATTTCTCACCAGTGAGAAGAAACAACGGAGAAGGGCAGGAAAATGCAGTAGCGTTTCATAGAGGACAGAATTGGAAGCTTCAAAAATAATAATGATAATGGAGTGCGGCCACATCATATGCACATATAATTGCAGTGTTCCTAGTTTACCACACCATATGTACATATTATTATATCACTACCAGCCTCAAATCATATCATCGTGAGCACTGGATGTGTAAATCAATCCTAATCATCCTACCGTTAAATACAAGATGATATGTTGCACCCACCTATATGTCTAGATGACCTTACTCTGCTTTACGTTTGATTCTTTCAAGTAGCTGAATGCGATTGATGCAAGTATGCTCACAGTTTTACTTTGAAGAAGTACATGACATCTGGCTTCTGTTAATGACACCAGACCAGGAGATTAAACACCCCAAGGACAGTATCATTCTTTGGGAAAACCTACTATTTGTTACAGCCAGATCTGGAGGAAGCTACTATTTGTTTTTTTTTAGAGATGGCAGTAATATTAAAGCCAGGAAATTACGAAAGACACCCAGCAAAGAAAGAAAATTACAACCAAGTCCTTCCGATTTGCACAAAGGGTGCTGGCAAGGAGCAAAGACGTGCCGATGGCGCGCCGCTTGCCCGCATCTTCCCTCAAACCATGGATCGGAAGATGTCCCCATGCGAGACGGGAAGCGTCGGTCTCGAACTCGGAGAGCCTCACCCTACTCCATCGGCAGCCAAGCCCGGCTTCAACATCAACGGCAACCACAGCTTCACACGGATCGCCGCCCCGAGATCCGGTGGGGGAAAGGCCGCACGCGGCGATCCTCGAGGACCGCAAGCGCGCAAGGAAGTCGACCGCTTGACGCCGGAGCTCCGGAGAACGCCGTCGTCGGAGGAGGAAGCCGCCGACACCAAAACGCCCACCACCGACGCCACCGCCTCCAGGACGCCGCCGGCAGGCACTCCCTCTAACCCTACACTATATACATGGCGAGATCCGGGGATTCCCCAGCCTCCCGCTGCCGGAGCAGCCGCTGGAGACGGAGGAATCCCACGGATCGCCGCCGCGCGAGGTGGATTCGACGGAGAGGTTCTAAAAATCGCCCCTGGTCACTGTAGCGGAGGGGATAAGGTCCAAGGTCCTTCTGTCGGTCAAGCTACTATTTGTTACATCCAATATCTTGGGGAAACCTACTAATCAAGATCCTAGATGTAGAAAAAGAAAAAAAAATACATCTACCGCTACAAATTTCAGAGTTTCCACGAATTGCTGAACACTTCCATCTAATGCCCAAGTTGGTCAGGTAAAAAGGAGAGGTTCAAGCAGCTGAACCGGGAACATCTGCCAGCATCCAACCGGCAAAAAATATTACATGCTACAACAGAGACACACACCATTAAGAACTGAACCTTCATGACCACCAGTCCACCACCGTATCTGCGCTCGTAAATATACATCCTATAGTATTGACCACCACTAGCTCATCCATACTGAATGGCAACGATGTAGAGCCACGAACTGCTGCGAGTAAACCTGCTACAACACTAGTTTAGCCGGGGCTGTGTCTCCGCAACTAGAATCAAACGCGAATCAATCCCTAAGCAACTAAAATCAAACGGGCACGATCCTAAATTACCAACGCGGAAAAGCAAAAATCGGATGGGGAAAAGCTCAAGATTGAAGCACTCACGATCTCCAAAAAAGGAACAGAAGTACGCCGCGGTCTGGACGCAACACGACGCCGCCGATGCCCTCTCGCCGATGCGTTCAAGCTCATCCAGCCCAACTCGAATGCGTCGAATTACATGGCCCGCGTCGGACGCGTCGATCCATGCGTCTGCGACGGCGAGGTTGTTACAGGGCTCCCACTCACCAGGAGGAACGCCCCACAGCTTCACGGCGGTCCGCTCGCCGCCGATGAGGCCGATCTAGTGGGGGATTGACGAGGGGTTGAGAGGAAGTGGGCGCGGATGAAGAGAAGAAGGGTTGAGGACGAAGTTGACTTTGAATAGGGGAACGGGGAAGAGGTAGTCGTCTTTTTTTCCTCGCTTGCGCTGCTTCGTCTGAGCCACTCGATCACGATCCGACGACTACGAGAGGGGAGCATCCTGTAAGACTAGAGCGTGCCCAGGCAATATGCGAGAGTGATGATTTTCCCGATATACCGTATTGAGAGGTTACACCTCTATGACCATGAGAAAATCATCACTCACTCTTTTCCATGATTTCATCATGTGAGAAGGTAGCTCTCTTGTCGCCCTCTTTCCAACAAAATTGGTTTCATGTCATTCAGATTTTCCCTAGCCGAGTTATCGCATTTTCGTTCCCGCGAGAAAGAAAAAGAAAAAGGGGCGGTAGTACCGCTTTCGGGCTTCGGCCCCGGTGCGGACTGCCGCTTCCGGGCTTGCGGACCCGGAGCGATGCCGGCCGTGTCTTGTAACTATTACGGTACCGGGACGATGCCGGGACCCAGTACCGGCCCCACCCCTTCTTTTTTCTATTTCTTCTTCCTCCTGTCTCCTCCCGCGGTGGAACGCCCGACTCATCGGCCCACCCGGGCCGCCTCCACACTTCCCGCGGTGGGCCGCCTCTCCTTCCCGCGCCGGGCCGCCTAGGCCCGGTCGCCGCCACGCTGGCCAGCGTGCTGGAGGCAGCCCCCACCGGTGCTCGATCGGCGGGGTCCGCCTTGACTCCGCCCGCTCACCCGTACGCGGGAGCTCTCCGTAGCGGAGAGCTCACGCGCCTCGGCCCGGCCACGCACGCACTAGCAGCTGCTGCGGCCCCGCTGTTGCTGCCGTGCGCGCGCCCCACGCGCGCTGCGCTGCTTCACGAGCGCTGCTCGGCCTGCCATGCGCGCCGCTCTGCTGCTCTCTCTCTCTTCATTTTGCATCGATTTACACCAAGCGAGTGACCGCCGGTAAACGGTACTACCGGTTTTGGGCCGTTTTTCAGGCTGCATTTACTGCCTTGGTTCCGGCGCGAGTAATTGCCGCTTCGACAGCCCCGGTAGTCGCTTTGAGGCGCTAGTCCCGACCGTTTTAAAGCCCCAGTCATATTGCAGGCCCCTATATATACCTCTCTTCCACCTCCGACCCAACTACTAGTTCTTCCCATTCTCTCTCCTCCATTGTTGACCTTGAGTTGTTTGATCCTCCTCTTGATCCCCCCACTATTTCTTGCATATTTTTGGGGGAAAGGAGAGAGAGATCTAGATCTAGAGCTTCACCAATTGAATCCCTCTCCAAGTGAGGGGATCTTGCTAGATCTAGATCTTGGAGTTGCTTAGTGTTTCTCCTCATATTTGTTCTTCCTCCCTTATTCCCCAATAGCTTTTGTAGCTTTGTTGGAATTTGGGAGAGAAGAACTTGGGCATCTTAGTAGTGTTCTTAGCCATTGCATTAGGTGCATCGGTTTGGGTTCTCTCCGGGGTTTCGGTCTCGTAGAGGGCATGTTGACCTTGGTGGTGTTGTTGTCTTAGTGGCCTTGTTACCTCTGGTGTTGTAGCATTTTGTGGCCTTGTAGCCTTTGTGGCCTTGTCGTCTTTGTGACGTTGTTGCCTTTGTGGTGTGGTAGCCTTAGTGGCGTTGTTGCCTTAGTGGAGTGTGGTAGCCTTTGTGGTTTTGGTGCCGGTTGTGGCGCGTTGGTGTCTTAGTGGCCTTGTCGCCGGTGTGGCGTGTTGTAGCCTCTTGTGGCCTTGTACTTGAGAACCTCCGTGTTGTGGAGTTGCCTCAAGCTTGATACTTGGGAGTTTGCCCAAGCTTGTACGGGTTCGGTGACCACCCTCAAGGGTCCCTTAGTGGATCGAGGCTTTCCTCCTCGGAGGAAAGGCTCGAGGAGAATACGGTGGCCCTAGTGGCTCATTAGAGTGCCTCGTGCCTCCACACCACTCCAACGGAGACGTAGAACCCTTGGGTGTGAACTTCGGGATACATCGTCGTCTCCTCGTGCACCGGTTACTTCTCAACCCGAGCTCCTTTACCTATGCGCTTTACATTGTGATATCTATCATGCTTGATGCCTATACCTATCTTGTTATCACCTTGTTGCTCATCATGCTAGCATAGTTTATTGGAGCACTTAGGCAAACCCCTAGTTGTTAGGCTTTGAGCTAAACTAGTAAACACTTGTAGTTTTATTCCGCCTAGTTTAGCTCTCAAGTAGAAGTTTTTATACACCGCCTATTCACCCCCCACTATTCAATACACCGTGCAAACTTGTTCTCCAATGTCTTGTAAGCTTTCCATCCCTAGCATAATGTGAACAACACATACATACATGTGTTCAATAGTTAGAATAGTCAAAACAAATCAAGCTATGGTTTCTACCAATACAACCTACCCCTAACACTTGTCCTACTTCAATAAACCCGAACATACCAAAAAACTTGACTTCACTTGCCAAATCAAATTAGGGATTTACACATAGGGTTTCACATCTACTTGAAATCCACCAAGATTTGAGAGAGATTTGGGTGGGGGAGAGAGGTGGGGTGAAGAGTCGGAGGAGGAGGAGGAGGAAGAACTGAAAGCGGGAAATGAGAATGCAGTCGAGTGGGGCGGCTCGGGATACCACACATAAGAGGATGTGGTGCCGTGAGACGACGCCACACGCCGGGATCGTGGCGCCGTTCAAAGGCGCCACACGGACAGTGTGGCGCGCTCGGAAAGAGCGCCACGGAAAATGGTTAGAGGAGTGAAATAATTTGCCCAGTTGAGCCGTTGGGAGATGCCCTGGCCGGTAGTATCGACAAGGTTGGGGGCACTACGGCGGCGCGGCGCGTGTCACACGAGGAGTGGACGGGAGGCTTCCGGCGCGCGGTTAACACGACCTGGCACTACCGGCGCGGAGCCCGATCTTGTCGTGTTGCTGCTTTCAAATTACCATTAAATAGAGACGTGCCGTATGGAAATGCAAACCTTAGTAAGAGCAGCCATGAGATATGCAAACCATCTGTAGCATTCCTTATTACGATGCAGGTAAGCGATGTTTCGAAGAGATCCGATCACTACAAATTGGCGCCGATTCCTTCTATTCTTCACTTCTTTTCCATTTCTTTATTTCTTGTTTTCCTTTCTTCTTAATCCACAGCGCAAATAAGCACATGCATACGGAATATCTTCAAATAAAAATAGTGACTCCCATATCACTACTCATGTAATGATTTATCCATAGGTGATTTAAATAGAGAAATAGCAAAAATATCAATGAAGCTCTTCAATCTTTTGGGCAATATTTAGAGCAAGTATTATCATCAAAAAACCTATAATTCTTATCCAAATAAATAGTTAAACATGCTTGGTGTCATCAATACCAAAACCCACTTAAGGAGATTTGATGAACTTATGTTGCATCACGAGCTGCTGCTCGTGACCTCGTGGTGCAACTCCATCCACTACTTAAACTATTATCCAAGTATGCTAGCCTTGCTAATTATGTGATCTATAGTTGTCGCCTGTCTTTTCTATTACATCAAATACAGCAGCAGGCGTATGTGGTAAATTGGGTAAGCTCACCAAGAAGGTAAGAGATGATCGTATTCAACACATATGTGGCATTTGTTGAAACATGTTTCTGAGTAATCAAACAACTAAAACTTACTTCACAATTAATGCGGAGCAGAGATTATTGCAACCAAACAAGTGACACAACATGCACCTCAAAAACTCAAAAAAATCCAAGGAAGCTTCACGTCTTGGGTCAGCAGATGCACCTCACACAGCGTGTACGTGAGCCAACATGAATGAATCGTGGTGCACGCTGTGAACAATCCAACAGGTGGACCTGTGGACGGAAATAAATGGCGACAAGTCGCGGAGCACCAGCGACCAGCGCACTGAGACCATTGAGCATCGTCATCGGCTCCGGGACAACTGTCGCATCGAGATTCAAATGTTCCATGTTTACAAATATTTCAAGTTGAAAAAATGTTATTTTGTAAAAATGGAGCGTTCGCAGGTTAGGGCTAGTCATTGTTTTGCAAATTTTGCGAGGACAGAACACCAAACTATGGTGTGGTTGGGTTCGGGTCCTGACGTTTTGTTGCAGGATCTGGAACTTACGCACTCTGTAATCCCGCCTGCTTAATGAAATCCTCTTTTACCCGCAAAAAAAAAATTATGAAGATGAGTGCGATTTTATTGAACACGAGAAGGTTTTCTTTGTCTTCAGATTTGACAACCTACTTTCTTTTTCTGCTAGTGGGAGTTGCAATTTACTGCATTGCTGCATCCTTGCTGCATTAATTCAGTGCAACCCAGTTGCCTTAGTGACTATTTTTCGCGTGCTCCAAAAGATAATCTCATGTTTGCTAGGAATGTGTAGTTAATTGATGAAACTATGTTAATCTCCTGCCAATTCAGAGGTCAAGACCTCTGTATTGCTCAGTATTGACGAAGCGTCACGCGAGCGCTCGTCTCGTCTCCGCTCCCGACGCCCGCCTTGCTCGACGACGCGGAGCCGACGCCGCCCCACCGCGCAGGTAATGCTCCGCCGCCGTCTCTCTGTCCCGTACCCTCTCTCTCTCCGGCCAGCATCCGCCGCCCCTGGCCCCCTATCTTCCCCGCTTCCCCTTCCCCCTGGCTGCCCCTCCCCGCAGCGGAAACCTAACCCTAGCGGCCGGAGATGGTTGCGCGGCGGCAGGTGGCTCCACGGCGGCCGGAGATGGTTGCGCGGCCGCTGGTGTGCAGCCTGGGCGTCTCCTCTCCTATCTCTGTAGCGGCGGCCAGAGGGGGTCAGACGGGTGTGTGTGACGGCTAGTACTGATTTTTTGCACTTTGATTTTGCAGATAATTAGGAGAAGAAGAAGTGTTGAGGATTGAAGGTTTGAAATTCATTCTCTGTACTTTGGATATGAGATATGAATTTGGGCAATATGGAATTTTGTTGTTTTTCATATGAATGCTTCCATGTTAATATGAATTTGGGCTATGCATATTTAAATTTCAAACTTTGTTTGTGCATTGTAGAATCATCATGTCTCACCAAGAATTGGTTCATTACATTTGTGAAGAGAACAAACGAAGAAAAAGAAAAGGATAATGCTCACAAAGTTGTATTTCGAGGTGTCTATGGTTGCATTAGCATATGTTAGTACTCAAAGGTCACCGAGGGACCTAGGAGCCTTCAATGACTTTGAGAAGAAGGTTGCACATAGAAAGTATGTATTGGGAAGAACATACAATGGGACGGAGACAAGATGCTATGATGAGTTGCGTTTAACCAAAAGAAATTTCCATAATCTTTGTGCTATGCTGCGTGAGAAGGGTGGTCTCAAAGATACAACCTATGTCACGGTAGAAGAAAATGTTGCTATATGTTCTTACAAGTAGTTGGCCATGGAACTAAAATGCGGATGATTGGCTATGAGCGGTCTTTAGAGACAACCAGTAGGCACTTTGGTAATGTGTTATGTTTTAACTATCTACAACTTGCTATTTCTCCTTACTTGTATTATATATGTCACTTGTAGAAGCATGGCTGAACCAAAAAATAAGAAGGCTAGTAGGACTTACCTTGTGTGGACTAATGAGATGGACACTGCATTATTGTCCGTTCTTGTTGACCATCACAACAGAGGTGACCATGCACAAAATGGTTGGAAGCCACATGTGTACAATGCTTGCATAAAGCATGTGAAGGAGACATGTAATATTGTCATCAACAAAGACAAGATAGTAGCAAGAATTAAAACATTTGACAAGCATTATGAAGTCATCAACAAGATGCTTTCCCAGAGTGGCTTTGGATGGGATTGGGATAATAACATGGTGAGTGTTGACAGTGATGAAGTGTGGGCTAGATATGTGGAGGTATGTAACATACTAATTCTTTTGCAACTTGACTATGCATTCTTTTGCAACTTGAACATCATCTCAAATATATGTGCATATTATGTAGGCAAACAAGGATGCAGCTCCATATAGGCACAAGGAAGTGAAGAATTGGCAAGCTATCTCTACTATATATTCAAAAGACCATGCCACGGGTGCAGGTGCAAGGACAGGAGGTGAGTGTGCTCAAGTTGGATCCTCATCTGTTCCACAGGTGGTGGAGGATGATGAAGAAACTCCTGAGCTGCCTAAGAAGAAGAAGCAACGCACTGCTGATGCTATCATGAGCATGGTGGGAGAGCTGAGAATAACGTTTGAGGAGGCTTTGAACTCAACCGCCCCACTACCACCACAGCACCGAAGGTTACTCCTTCATCTGAAATCCTGGTTGAACTGAAGAAAATACAGATTTGGTGGGTAATGAGCTGTTGATAGCTTATGGGAAGGTCACCGCCAACGAGCGCACCTTCGAATCACTCATGGCACTACCCATGGAACTGAGGAAGGCATGGCTCATGACCTTGCCTTGATGATTGCTACCATATTATTTACTTTCATGTTTATGAATTGTTTGACACATAATGTATCCACTTTGTGCTATTTGTGAGACATAATGTATCCACTTTGTGCTATTTGTGAGACGTAATGTATCCACTTTCTACTATTTATAAACATAATTGTCCACTTTGTGCTATTTGTGCTATTTTCATTCATATTACAGAGCTTATATTGTTCAAAGTCAAAAATGCTCTCATTTCTACACATGTGACATCCAAACAAGATTTGGTATTCCATTGAAAGATTCTGCAAACGAATACCATGCGCATCCAAACAACAATTATGGTATTCCATTGAATTGGTTGATTTGGTTTTTTAATTTCTGGAATTGATTGACCGGTCATTCGATAAGCGGCGTTAAGCGTTGTTGAAGAATAATATTTAATAGCGGAATTTTTGTTTTTTATAATTTATTTTTTAGTTGTGTGTATCCGTAATGTTTTTAAAACAATGCGTTGTTAGAGGCTTAGTGTCATTAGTATCTCCATAATATTAATATATAATCTTTATAAAAAATTAGGCCAAAACAAGAGTTAGGTGTCACACGAGTTTAGTTGCCGACCGAGCCAAAAGCTTCCCTTATTGGCACGTGGTGCACGTTGCAGGCCAAGCCAACGGCCAGCGCACTAGAGTGTGGACCATCGAGCACCATCGTCGTCTCCCTCCCGGGACACGCAGCATAAATCGCATCGAGATTGCAAAGCAGGACTTGGATGTACCCAAGCAAGTCAATTCAGAAATTCACACCGGATCATCGATCGTCGGAACCCATGGCGGAGCAGCTGAAGAGCCGGCGCGTGATCCTCCAAGGAGTACGTGGAGGGCTACCCGACGGAGGAGCACATGGGAGCTGCTGCCGGCCGCCGACGTCGACGAGGCCGCGGCGGCGGAGGTCGGTGCTGGTGAAGAACACATACCTCTCTGCGACCCCTACATGCGGCCCAAGATGTCGCGCCCTCTCGGCCAGTCCTCGTACACACCGCCTTCGTCCCGGGCTCCGCCATCACCGGCTACGGCGCGTCTCCCAGGTGGTCCGCTCCTCCCTCCGGGCCTCGCCGCCGGCGACCTCGTGCGGGGCATCACGGAGTGGAGGACTACAGCGTCATCCAGGCCGCCCTTCACGGGCTCCTCGCCAAGATCCAACCCGACCTGCGGCGTGCCACTCTCCTACTACACGGGCATCCTCGGCATGCCGAGCCTCACCGCCTACGTGGGGTTCCACCACATCTGCTCCCCGAAGGCCGGCGAGGCGGTGTTCGTCTCCGCCGCTCGGCGCCGTGGGCCAGCTGGTGGGGCAGTTCGCGAGGCTCGCGGGGTGCCGCGTCGTCAGCAGCGCGGGTCGGACGAGAAGGTGGAGCCTGCTCAAGACAAAGTTCGGCTTCCACGACGCGTTCAACTACAAGGTCGAGGACGGCGACCTCGCCGGCGCTGAAACAACGCTTCCCCGAGGGCGACATCGACGTCTACTTCGAGAACGTGGGCGGGAAGATGCTGGAGGCCGATGCTGCTCAACATGAGGACGCACGGCCGCATCGCCGTGTGCGAGGCTCATCTCGCAGTACAGCCTGACTCGGGAGAAGGCGGCGCCGGCGTGCGCAACCTGGAGTGCGTCGTCACCAAGCGCATCCGGATGCAGGGTTCATCGAGCCCGACCACAAGCACGTGTACCCGGAGTACGAGGCGTGGGTGGTGCCGCACATCAGGGAAGGCAGGGTCGTCTACGTGGAGGACGTCGCCGAGGGGCTGGAGGCGGCGCCCAAGGCGCTCATCGGCCTCTTCCATGGCCGCAACGTCGGCAAGCGGGTCGTCAGCATCATACACCACAGGCTTAGTTAGCGCGCTCATGGATCATTCCAGAGTTTGTAAATCGATCGTGAATCGGCAATAAACAAATCATTCAGAGATTGTCCCTAGTTTTTTTTTTTCCCCCAGGACCCAGAGCTTATATTAAGATTGGACAACATTACAACACAACTCAATCAAAGTTCTGTGCTCTGTAAACTAGAGCCTAAACAAATAGTGCCTAGAAGCACACATAGAAGACAAGCTTCTGAACTAGGCCGTCTAAACAAAAGAATACAATCGGAGCCTGTCAGGTGGTCCGGTGAGAACTCGGACACGAAGAACCTGCGATCGCATTCTTCAGGGGCCTTCCGCGAAGTCTCCAACCGTAGAGCCAGCGGCTCAACCAGCAATCGCGTTGGATAACTCGACCAAGGTAGAAGTTTGAGCTGTAGATCAATTAGAAGCATCACAGGAGCCCAAAACAGAAAATCTTTCCCGCCAAATCTGAGGAGTGACAGAAACGCTCTCACCATTTCTAGCTAATCAACTCGGCGGCACGAATTGAATAGGCAGCATGATCATCAGCTTACAGTAAGTCCAATGTGTAACAACTAGTCAGTCCATTTGTAGCTTAGGTAACTCATTTGCATTCATGAACCGAAGAGCACGATTATGCCATTTGATCTGAAGAAGCACCGGCATCAACCCAAAACAGAACCATATCAACAATCCCACATCCTCACCTGCCAGCTTCAGAAGGTTGCATCCAACAACACCCGAGGGCCTCCAGCGTGTGGGCATCATTTTTGTAAATTGAGCAAAAAAACGAGAGCCCTGGGCAGCACCACAAGTGCTACAACCCACCCTTGTGTGCAGATACAAAATCAGCTGAATGGCGCTCCATTCCTTTGTAGAATTAATCAGGATCTTGCACATAGCTTCCCCATCAGAGTGTAGCATGCTAGCATCAAAGAACAGGGCCTGCAACTTCTTCAAGTTTTCCTTGGATTCATCCGCAGCAAACTGGTTGGAGTTGAGGCACTTTAGCGCAGCTTGGAAGGCATCAAAGGAAGAAGCCATCGAGGACAGTGTATGGCCGTCAGCGCAACCAATCAGCGACATAGACTTTAGGCAGGGCTTGGGCCTCTTAGTAGGCATGGAATCCCGGAGGTTGATTGACGCCATCTGCTGCAGATCAGCCAAATCGCAGACAACATGAAGAAGCCCCTCCTCAACATCACCACGACGAGAGGAAACAAGCCTCGGATCTTGACTGCCATCTAGCAGCCTGCAAGAGATTTTATTACAGCAAGAAGGGGTTGGGATCGGGGGAGCGAGGTCAGCCGAAGACAAGCCTCGCCATGGATTAGGCCAGGAGGTGCTGGCATGAGAGCCACCCCCAACCCCGCTCCATCTCTCCTCCTCAACGCCTTGAGCTAGAGTTAGAGAAGATTGAAGGAAGGCAGAAGTGAATCTGGATCCAGCAGCCTCTTTATTTGCCTGGGAGAAGCTAAACAAGACGAAACCTACAGCTACAGAGAACCAGACCTCCCTCCCACTCACCGCCGGCCACCATGGCCGCCGGCGGCAAGGGGGAGAGAGGCCGGTGATGGGATTTGAAGATTGGCTCAAGGAAGAAGGTTTCCACAGAGGGTAGTCTCCACGGGGGTATTTTCCGATCAAACCTTGTGTGGTAGATTGTCCCTAGTTTGAGGTCCCATCGGAACTAAGTTGTGGTCATTTTGTTACTTTGTGTAGATTTGACATTTTGTATGGGTGCATGAACCAAGACCATATTCAGTCCAAATACATCAATGAGAGATTGAGAGTATTACCGTAGTGAGAGGCTCGCTTGCTAAAAAAAAGCGTAAAAAGGCTCGCTTGCTTAAGTTTTAATGTTTACCACAAGATACATTCGTATCTTAAAAGAAAGTTGAGCAGAGGGAGCCAGTTGGGACCTTGGAACCTTTCCCGTCTTGATGAAAGAATGAGATTTTGATCTCCCTGACAATCCCACCTCATCGAGCGCCGAGATCGGCCAGTCTCTTAGCCTCCGGCGGTGGGAGGTGGGGGGATCCCGTTTCGCCGTCCATGTAGTGTAGGAGTGGTTAGGGTTCGGGTTGCTTCCGGCGTACGGGAGCGGTGATGCGAGAGGTCGGTGTTCTTCTTTGGTGGATTTCCCCTCCGTTGACGGCTTTCCCAGAGCTTGTTTGTGGATCTATCGCCTTCACCGCGCTCGCATCTCTCGCCCGGAGGTGTTGTGGGCGACTTCCCCTTCTTGGTGGCCGTGGATGGCGGTGTCGATGGCAGAGAGTGCAGTACACAAGAAGATGATGCGGTCGGAGGGCGACGGTAAACGCAACCTCGGGTATGGGTCCTTTGCGATCGGTGCTCGGCGACTTCACGGTCGTTATGGGATTACTGGAGTCCAAGGCATCAAGAGAAGCAACGGCGGCGCTCCGCAGAGCAACTACGGTGTGTCGCCGGCATGGTCCCTAGCATGCGAAGGGTTGTTCTGTAATTTTGTTTTCTTAGGACAGCACGCAATGTTTTCAAATTAATGCCATTTTCCTTGCTCACAAAATAAAGGTGAGCAAGTTATTGCTGCTTGAGTAGGTAGCCACAATGACATCACCCCCGATTTGCCTCCTTTGGCGACTAGGTGGAACCTAGTGCCCTTAGCTACGCCTCTTTCCCAGCGCCACGCAACGATCCTTTGACCGCTCGCGGAACCTAGATGCCCCCTCCCATTACGCCTCTCTCGTGTGCATGGTGGCATGCATTGATTGTGGAATTCCTCTCTCAAAGGCAATACGGCTCCAGCCGCAAAGACGACAATGAGATTGGCATCAGTCCTTGAGTGGGCGCATGGAGGCAATTTGGTGTGCGGCGGGGAGAGGGTGGAGGATATGATAAGTGAGCCCGATCAACGTGGACAAGTGGGACAACGATGGTTGACAACTTGGTGGCGGTAGAGAGTGAGTTGACATTGCGGCTTGTGTGTTGAGTGGTTTGGGGATTTCCAACCTTCCGATGAAAATTTTGACAAAAGGGATGGGGACTTTAAGTATTTGTGTGGATCCGCTCGATCCAAAATTCGGTTCTAGTTATGTTTGGTTTAAAATTTATTGAGAATCCTTTGTCCATGTAAGCATTTTCTCTCTTGGAGCAGAATATGATTTTTTTTTCAAAGTTCAGGAACGTTAGTTTTGACAAAAAGTAAAGTTTCTTGATAATTCTCTGTTAATATTGAACTTTCTTCATTTTTCGAAAGAAGTGTTTTTTTTTTTCTGAATTTCAGGGATCTACGTGGGACCTACAATATCTGCTTTTGCTCAACATAGTGGTGGATGTAGTGGCGATGGTTGGCGGAGTAAGGAAAAGAAAAATAATGTAGAGTGTATGGTCCGCACCTCATGGATTAGCAATCTTCATCTTTAAATAATGTACACTAATTGTTTGTTAGACTGTCCTCATGGATTAGCAACCTTCATGAGTAACTAAAACCAGGATAAAAAACTATGGAATAGGAAACCAACTTTAGATGATAGAGAAAATATTTTGGACACTTAATTTTTTTTTTGGGCTAGGGGGAGTGGAGGAGTCAGCACTGCCTTGGGAGGAGACGTGTACAGCTGCCGTCTTCTTCCTCTTGGGAGCTGCTTGATCCAAGAATCCAATCCAGCGATGTCGTCGATGGCCGCATCACCGCCTCGAAGAAGGTCATCATCGACACCGACCAGGAATCGGTCAGTATCCATCCATCTTCTTCCTCTAGTCCTGTCGATCTACCCTACCTCCCTTGTCTTGGGAGTGCGGGCTGCTGCAATTTAGCGGGTAGAGCGAGGGGGAAAACAATCAATTCATCCGAATCGGAAAATTCAGGCCCAAACTAATCTCGCTGCATCACGTACGGAAGTCGGGGCGCGCATGCTCTGTCTGCGCTGACCCACACCGACAGAATCAATGTTGGATCGCGTCGCTTAATTCTTTGCCACGTAGCAGATGAGTACGTACCTAAAGTATACTTGTAGGATCCAAGAAATATCCTTCACCATCCATCCGTCACTATATAGCTACTATTTCAGCTAAGACAGAGTATTTCATCAGTAGTTTCGCCACTATATTAATTAATATAATAGTACACAACCAATACAACATGGGTCCGCATTTGAGGCAAAACAACGAAACATACCCAAAATAAAACACAAAAGCATCAGAGAAACTAATGCCGAAAATGTCGGATCGGCAAAATGCCTCGCCACTGCTACGCTGGCCGAATTTCCACCATTCTTAGCACTTGGAGGCTTACGTGCCAAGCACCTTCATGAAAGTGCAGCCGTGGCGTCGCGCTGCAGGAGTGGTCCTAGAGATTTCCGTGGACGCAAGGACAGCAAAGCAGGTCTTCACCCAACACCCTTTAAGAAGGAAGGGTGGCGCCGCCAGCGTCACGCGTCGTGTTGGCGAAATCGGCGGGGATTTCTCCGACCCTCGTAACCCCGCCTTGGACGCTCCATCGTGCTCCGCCCACGCTGCGCCACCCCGCACCCTCGCGCCACACGGCCTTGCATGGCACCACCGGCGGCCCACAGCGACCAACGAACCGGGGGGTCATCACAAACAAGGCAGACCATCAGAAACGGCGAGGAGTAGCACGTCGGCAGCACGTCGGGAGGGAACCGCCTCCCACCGCCACGTGGACGGCGGGCGAACACGTCGACTTTGATCACATCGGAGCCCACAGCCCGGCGAGCCGAAGCGCGCTCGTGTAGTTCCGATCTCCGCGCCGGCCAGCATCGCCTTCTCGCTCTAGTTGCCCCTCCCATCGCCACGATGAACACCGCCGAACGGGGAACGACCTGCCTAGACGGATGGAGCCGAAGGAACCCGGATCTGAGCCGGGCGACGCATGCAGGGCCACCATGCCGTCCGCGGCCAGGGCCACGCACGCCTCGTCGCCACCCCGCGCGCCGCGCGCCTACCACGGGAGGACGCCGCCGCCGAAACCCGCCGACACAGGGCACCGCCGCCTGCCATGACCTTGCACGGAAGGCCCGCGCGAGGGTAAAAGGAATCCACCGTCGCCGACACCGCACAGGCCACCGTCGGCGACGGGATAGGACGGGGGAAGGGGTGGAGGAGGCTGGGATTTGGCATCGCCGCGGGGACGACCACGAGAGAGGACGACGGTATCCCGCTGGAGGAGTACTTTGTTGCTAGAAAAGAAAATGGAAACAAGCCATCTAGACAGCCATTTCGTTACGTTGCTGCTGGCAGTGTACTTACGTACATACGGCCACAACTAGCTAGACCATTCCACCTTGACATTCTCAGTACACGTATACATGCATAGGCAAAGCCACTAGACATATTATTAGTTAAGATAATCACCAAACTAGCTAGCTACATCGATTCTGGTTTTCCTCAACCCGCTATGCACGTGCATGTCAAAAGCAGAAACTTCCAAACTGCTTAATTTGCTCCAGCCTACATAATCAAAAGTTCTCATCAAAAAGTCAATATCTTTTTATCTTTTTTGGGCATAAGGGAGCACACACATGCATCAAATCAAATATTCCCATTTCAAAGAGAAAAACACATACCCAAAGTGCAAGCCATCTTCGTGCGGAATCGCTCGCTTGAATCGCAGGAAAAATGGTATAACCATCTTCTCTTGCTTATATGATTGTGTATGTATGTACTTTCGTTGGTTCATTCGGTGTCGTGAGTTTCTCAGCGGAGCATACACCTAGAGTCTAGCCTTTCAGCTTGAGGTTTAGAAGCGTCTAAACGAAACTATCGAAAAGTGCCATAGTTAACATAAATTCACAAACTAATCCTGCCGCCACTTGAAACACGAATAACAAGTTTTTTTTACTACTTTATGAAGTAGGCATGAGGGTATTAACAAGTTTTCTTCATATAAAGCCCACAGGTCATGTAGATGCATTCTCAGTTACATGATCGAGCAAATGCATGCTCATTTTCAAGTTATGATTGGTTGACGTGAGTCGTACATGGATCTAGCTAGCACATCAACCCATACTTTTTTTTGAAACATAAGTGGTATATATCCGTACGCCAGAAAATTGAGCGCCAAACCAAATTTCAGAACCCACCTCTGTAGCCCGCCAGGAAAATTCGAATTCTGAAATTTAGTTGGGACGCGCGGGAATATTTGGGCCAAACTGAAAGCCGAAAATTGGGTACCCGTACCACACACTATCGAGTCCGACCAGAACCGCCCGTTCCTCTCCCAGCACCGCCTCCTCCTCTCCTCCCGTTCCCCATGACGCCTGCTCCGTTGCCGGCAGATCCCGGCCGGCTCCTTGATCAATTGATTTAGGCTCCTAAAGGTAGTCGTGTATTTGATTGTGCATGTACATGCGACATCTCAGGTTACGGGATAAGATATATCTCCTGCAATGAACCCTTTTTGGCAACTTAATTTCCACATCAATGGGATGTGGATCTGCCAAGAGCTGGCATTCGTATGCTGAATTTGCACTACTGTGTGTGCTAACAAGTTCAGACTTTTAGGTGTCTATTTCCGTGTGAGCTACATCACACCATACGATTTAGTTTAGGCTTGCTATAAAACATTGACTCTTGTTGTGCAGAATTATCTTGTCCGAGCTGTCAAGATGCAATTGCTGCCCAATTGCTCTTGATTATTCTATAATAATAGGACAAGTTCGAAATGCTACATGTTTATATGCATGTGCTTAATCAAGATTTGAGATCAATTTCCGTTGATAGCTATTTCTTTTCTTGACTGACTAGTTTGCTACAAATGTTTGTGCAATTTGTTCTATTTTGGTGAATATCTAGAATAGTATATAGGTGCTTGGCATTTGTTCGGGTGTATTAGGAAACTTGGCAATCTTGTTTGCAGCTACAAAACATGGTAGAGAAACTTTCAGAAATTTCTGTGCATTACAAACGTGGTACTCTCAGAGTCTCAACTTAAATCTGGGTACATTTATATGAAATATTTTGATGAATTTTTATGATAATTGTGTTTTTTGCATGCATCAGGTTTGTGTGATTTGTATCTATGTGTGACCAGTACGAGGAGCATGATTTTGGGTTTGGTGTGACCAATGCGCGTTGGATTTATGGTACATTGATGCCAATTTGCATCTCTGGTTAGACCACAAAAGCAAGAAGACAACTGGGGGCTTGATCAGCCACAATGCGACTGCGTCGGAACATGTGGACTCGGATTTCAGCGAGCTGGATGCGCGGTTTGTAACGACGGCAAGCCGGCATGTCTCCTCGACCGGGTGGGTGGAATCGTCACATGGGAAGGTCATGACAACATTCAACCAAAGATTCAGCTACAAAAACAGCAATGTGTATACAAATAGCAGTTGCTGTCCAAGTGGTGAACAAACAGTAGACGCGCGTCCAGTGTTCTCACCACAAAACGGCACTACGGTGCACCAATCCGAAAGAAGTTCGCCAGGTCTTCCCACTTCACTGGAACCTCAGATGAAGTGGGTGATGAATACTCAATGGTTTCGATTGTCAAGCTGGGCATCAATGAGAAGAGGAAGGTTTCTCCAGCAGCTCTCTGCAGAATGCGCAGTCAGCACGTGTTAACATGAGGGTGAAGAAGAATTTGGTGATTTCTGGAACTGGGGAGAACCATCAGGTGTATAAGTATGTGGGTACCGATGGATGCTACTTCAGAGATGTGAGCAGTAAGGACTACACTATCGTTTCCGACAGCTCTGATGATTCATGCTTAAAGAGATCGCGAGATGTAGGCTCCGGATTCCCCTCCAGGTTGTCTAGACGATCTGTTGATCAAACTGTACAGGTTGACAGCTGAGTCGCCCGTAAAATCTGTAATAAGGTTTGCATAGACTATCTTATGCCTCATTGTTGTAGGTTGAGATGTTAAGATTTTTTTTTCATTTTATTAAATATGATGCTTGTGATTACTAGGAATATCAATGGTACCATTGTCATTGTTAATTTGGTTTACAATCATTCATTTGTGCATGAATTGTGATTCATGTCAGTACTACTTAATAGTCAAGCTTCAGACATTATTACTTCACGTCAAAATTCAGATTTCATGATCATAACTTGATTTATGTTGTGGTATCACGACAGTAGCAATGCCGGTGGCTAAGAGAGATGTGATCATAACTTGATTGGGCATTAAGCACACTTGAGATGATATATTTCTCAAGTTTCATTTAATGATGTGTTCTTCTAGCCCACCGTGCTCTTATATTGAAGCTGACACATTTTAACTGTCCAATGAAGAAGGACCTATTCCTGCCTCCAGGCCACTGTGTTCTTCTATAGCAACAACAAAAATTTCTACATCCATATCTGCTGGTATTATCCATGCAAAGCTTGGGTGTTGGTTTCACTCTAGGTACAGGTCAGAATGCTCTAGCTCTCTTTGCTTATTTCGCTTGGTTTCTTCCTGATATAATATTATGTTATTTGACAAGTGTTTTGGTTGCTACCGAAAGATGTTTACCATTATATGCCTAGAGTATTTTAATGTTCATCATATGCCCAGATCGATTGTTTCTTTCTACTTGGATGTTCATTCCCAGCAATTACTTGGGTGTCAAAATTGTGCTAACATGACTATTTTAATCTTTTACCTTACAGATTTATTTTCTGCATAATGTTTAGTATTCCTTTTTTAGATAGCTAAAAAATTTCTTATTATGGCGGCTAGTGTATGATCGACCAAAGCGTTATGTTTTTGTCACCTTCCTGAACATTTGCTATGAAAAGCAGGCTGACATTATGGTTGTAGAATCTTATACTTTGGTTAGAGCTGTACTAGCGGAGATATCAAAGATTATTAGAGCATATATGTCCTGACACGCTACTCTATTTAGTAACTCAGCAAAATCTGGTTTTCCACATTATTTTCCTGAAGATGTTAGTGTCAGATGTTACTGTTATGTGTCAATTATTATGGCCTTAAGATGCTCAAATTTCTCCCCTTTTGCCTACCTCAGGGTGTATATTGTGGCTTATGGACCAACAAACTGAATTAGTTATTCTATACATGGTGAATTCGCATGTGTGCTTCTGCACACCACCTCCACCTGCCTGTAGTTTTGCTGATCTATTCGTTTCTGGTGGAAATTTCCGTCTCTAGGTTCATTATTTTCCATTATGAAAGGATACTCCTGAAATAGTGTTGGGAGAGAAGTACTGATGTGGTGCACTGATTTCTTATTGGGCAAGACAAGATCAAAGTTTGAGGCATGGTTGCTCTTTCGAAACAAAGTTTTTGTTTGTTTTCCTTTGATGACCACTGAGCCAGGCGGGAACTGCGAAGATTAGGTAACCCATTCCTATCCCCGTCTTTACTTCTTTCCCTCGATTTGGCATCCCTTTTCCTTCTTTTATTTTCTCTTTTGCGTTCAGGTCAGGTTAGGAAGTCAGTATGGAAGTCATAATGCCAGGTGACCAAGACACATGAGCCAGAGAGGAGCTCGCAACTGCCGCTGCTACTGACGCCACCGGCACTTGCAATGCCGACACTAATGCAGACGTGATGAAATTGCGATGTTGCACAATTGGCTGATGAAGGACAACCTGCAAACCCCTCCATTTCCTGTATGAATCATTGAGGTAGCCGACATTGCTTTACTGACAACTTGTAAACTGATGACTGTTGGCTGTAAGTTGTTCCAATCTGAGAATTTAGCCAAACTTGCAGTATCTCTGATGTACTATCACCACCATAAAAAGGCAAACAACATATGTACCGAGTCGCGTTCTACACTTCTACTTCAGGTTGCCATCAAAATGAATGGTACTATCATCTGTATTTTGGTACCATGGACAAGTGTTACAAGGCATCAGACATGCCTCCGTGACCGCAAATCAAGTAATGTGTAATGGACCAGAACCAGCTAGATTCTCTATTGCAAAGACATCTACTATACTACTATATAGTACTATGCAATGATCTCTTTTTGCACCACCAGTGTTTATTTATGTTCTGCAGTATTATACATTTATATCACTGATAATAGTTTGTTTTCTGATTAGTACATTGTTTTGTGCACGTCAAGAATTTAGATTACACAACCATAACTTGATTTGTTTATTATTGACGCACGACTTTTTTCGATAAAGGACATATTAATATCGAGAGATACCAATTACATCTAGGCTCTGCAACAACGCACCACCTAATGGCACTACGGATGCACACAGCCAAAAAAAGGAAAAGAAAACTAAGAAACAAAAGTCCCGCTACAGTATCACCGACCTAACAACAGCAATACAACCACCACCATGACAACACCTGAATTGCAGACTCTCCAAAAAACGACGCCTCCAAGAAGGGAACAGTGCTCCAACACCGTCGTCGTCCGATCAAAGATCTTAGGTTTTCACCCTGAAGATAGTCCCCGCTCTCAAAACAATGCCTCCACTAAGGTCACTGCCAGGCACAACCAGTTAAGGCCAGACCTTGGGTTTCACCCTGAAAGGTAGGACTCTGCGCTTCACATGTATTGTCGCCCCCACTTTCATACCGCTGCTGTGAAGCCCGGACACCAAGCAAGCCCCTCAACAGCGCGGAGACTTGAACCTCCCTTAGCTAGTCCTCCCCTCCGGCCT
>JAUUTY010000199.1:0-218235 GCA_030979885.1 Lolium multiflorum | reverse complement strand
AGAAAAATTGAGGAAAAAAATATCAGAGCCAGGTTTCGATCCTGGGACCTGTGGGTTATGGGCCCACCACGCTTCCGCTGCGCCACTCTGATTTTGATGTCATAGTTCGCCCTTGATACTATTTATTGTCAATACCAAATCTTGGGTCCCGTAGTTTTAACAAGAGTTGATCATACGATACGGTTTCCACGCCATCCGAGGAGCGTGTGGCGCAACGCAGGGACCAGTGGTGCTTACAGCTTACGTCGGAGCACTGCCGCCGTGCGTGTGGGGCGGCACGAACGGAGACGAGAGGGAGCACCACCAGCAGCGCGAGGTCGACACGCGCCGGGGACCCGCCACGGCGGCCGTGCCCCTCCGCGGCAGGCAGAGCTGGCCCCGGCCTCCATTTGGTCGTGCACTCGCGCCCGTGCGTATGCCGGTCCCCGGAATTCGGCTTTGCCGATCATCGCCCATTCTCATTCTCCGGCGTCGTCGAGGGCTCTACGGGTGCGGGTGTTGACCCCCGCCGCCCGGGCTACTCGCTTGTCGCCACCGGTGGTTCCTGATTGACCCCTCTCTTGCATGCAGAGGTAGTGTGTGTGGTAGCCATCATCCCGCCATGGATCGGATCGGCGAGCCGCCCGCCTGCACCCACCGTGCACGGACATGACATTGTAGATCACGCTGGGGTTAGCTTTCCTCCAATTTGGAGCTGCGCATGGTGGTACTTGGTGGGTGGACAATGGAAGTTAAAGCTGACGTCGCTCGACGGCGAAAGGCGGCCTGGCTATCCCTCTGTCGACGTCGCTTTAGTTTCTTTCGTTTCACCTGGATTGATTTGCCGATCTGCTCTGTCTCTCCGACTTGGCAAAAGCCTTGTCTCGTTGTGGGTCTGGATATGCACGGATTGACGCCTAGACCTATCTATGGCAGCATAAACGTGTCGCCGATGTGTTGGCCACGCGCATGGTCGATTGTATGCTACTCAAAGCCATTCTATATCTCTATAAAATGGCCTTTATAGTTAGGTTCTCCATCAGTGTGTAAAAGGGGCAGATTATGGCTAGACGTACGTAAAGTGTAACATAAAGCAGAGGACATTGAGATCTACACGATCGGGACGCCGTCGCAGCTGCGTAGTAACTAAACACTCTCACAAAGTCGAGTTTGTGGTGTATCATTGCAGTCTTGCACATAATATACTTGGTCTTCACTCTTTAGGTACCTTCACCATCGCGACTACCTGAAACCGACAAGTTGCCGGCTTCTTACGAATCTTACCGGGTATGTCGGCATATATGGTTAGATGTAAAAAAAAACACGTCAGCAATCGTAGGCCACACGCATGGTCGATCGTATGCTACTCAAAGCCATTCTATATCTCTATAAAATGGCCTTTATAGTTAGGTTCTCCATCAGTGTGTAAAAGGGGCAGATTATGGCTAGACGTACGTAAAGTGTAACATAAAGCAAGCAGCGGACATTGATATCCACAGGATCGGGACGTTTTCTGTTGAGGAAGTTTATGAAGCCATGATACGTCTCCATGCTACTTTATTGATGATACCTACATGTTTTATGCACATTATATGTCGTATTTGCGCATTTTCCTGGAACTAACCTATTAACAAGATGTCGAAGAGCTAGTCCATCGTTTTCTGCTGTTTTTGGTTTCGTAAATCCTAGTACAAATATCTACAAATCCTGAACCCATCACAATGGTCGGCGCATATGATGGCTCTTACCGCATAGAGGATAGTTCAGCGGGTGCTGGTATGTTTTTACGAGATGAGCATGGGCAGGTTAACCTATGATTAATGATCTACAAATCATGAACCCACCACAATGGTCGGCGCATATGATGGCTCTTATCGCATAGAGGATGGTTCAGCGGGTGCTGGTATGCTTTTACGAGATGAGCATGGGCAGGTTATTTTTTCCGCCTGTCGTCAATTACAAAGTTGTAATGAGGCGCTTGACTATGGGTACATAGCAGTAGCTGGATGGTCGTCTTCTCCTAATTGTGCTTCTTTGTTGGATTGTGAGCTTTCTAACATGATCAAGATCATCTATCTCTAATTACTACTATATGTTGTGTTTGTCGATCCGATGGATAGAGAATACATGTTGTGGTGATTATCAATCTATTGTTTATGTGTTGTTTATGATCTTGCATGCTCTCCGTTATTAGTAGAGGCTCTGGCCAAGTGTTTACTCTTAACTCCAAGAGGGAGTATTTATGCTCGATAGTGGGTTCATGCCTCCATTGAATCTGGGACAGTGACAGAAAGTTCTAAGGTTGTGGATGTGCTATTGCCACTAGGGATAAAACATTGATTCTATGTCTAAGGATGTAGTTGTCGATTACATTACGCACCATACTTAATGTAATTGTCTGTTGCTTTGCAACTTAATACTGAATGGGGTTCGGATGATAACTCGAAGGTGGACTTTAGGCATAGATGCAGTTGATGGCGGTCTATACTTTGTCGTAATGCCCTGATTAAATCTCACCATATTTATCATATCATGTATATGCATTGTTTATGCCCTTATCTATTTGTCAATTGCCCGACTGTAATTTGTTCACCCAACATGCTTTTATCTTATGTGGGAGACACCTTAGTGAACCGTGGACCCCGGTCCTATTTTACATCGCATACACCCATCTGTAATACTTGTTTTACTGCTTTCTTGCAAACAATCATCTTCCACACACACGGTTAATCCTTTGTTACAACACCTTTGAGATTGACAACCTCACTTGTTTGCCACAGTACTTGGGTTGTGTTGTGCGTGTTCCACGTTGGCGCCTGAATCCGTTGTTGCGCCGCATCACATTTCGCCACCATCAACCTTCAAATTGCTTCTTGCTCCTCCCGGTTCGATAAACCTTGGTTTCTTTCAGGGAAAACTTGCTGCTGTGATCATACCTTCCTTCCTGGGGTTCCAACGAACGTGTGAGTTACACGCCACGTCTCCAACGTATCGGCGCCGTTGCCGGGCAGATCAAGACACGCCGCAAGGGGAGTCTCCACTTCTCAATCTCTTTTTTACTTGTTTTTGTCTTGCTTTATTTTATTTACTACTTGTTTGCTGCACCTAAACAAACACAAAAATTAGTTGCTAGTTTTACTTTATTTACCTACCTTTGGTTTCTGAGTATCGAAACACAAAAAAGTTAGGTTACTTGTCTTTACTTTGTTTGCCTAGTTTACTTTTTTGCTTATTGCATCATGTTTCCTTTTAATTTTACAAAAGATATACCGGTAAGACGTGGGTCCATAGTTGGGAGAAATAATATAGAAGAATTTTTCAATCATGTTAGTATTACTGAAGATTTTGAAGATAGACACTTGGTAGAACTTGCACCTACCTATGAAAATGCTGCTGCTGCTTTAGTTCGCATGTTGGAAACTAAATTTGTTAATCTCAATCCTATAATCCAACACATGTTTCTTACACTTGGTGATATGGAAGAAGGGGAAAAGAAAGATTTTGTTTAGAAACCCTTCTCAGAGAATTTGGTGGTCTAGCAAGAGAGGCTAGAAAGGTCTTTACAAATTTAATATGCTAGGTTCTCATACTAATTTTGTTGGTCTCCTTGAAAAAATGGACATGGATAGAATAAGTTACACTAATAATATTAATGATGGTGGGGAGATCAAAGCACCAATACCATGTAAAGTCCTAGCTATGAATGATGCACTAGAAAATAACTATGCTTGGCTTGTTCCTGAAAATTTGTTCGATGAGAATAGCAAGCCCAAGACTAATGAAAAGGGAGACGCTAAAACTTATGTATCCAATATACTTCATGCTTGGTTGAGAAAACTCCCAATACCTCTCGGGTTATGATGTTGATGCTTCCTGCTTGAAAATACTTGATTTGCACTTTCGCGCCAGCTGAAAGGCGTAAAGAAAAGCGCTTATGGGAGACAACCCATGTTTTTACTACAGATTGTTTTATATTTGAGTCTTGGAAGTTGTTTACTACGTGAGCAACCTCTCCTTATCATGTTTTGTGCCAAGTAAAGTTTCTATGTTAAAGTTGATGTTATATTTGGGATCGCTGCGCAGAAACAGCATTGCTGTCTGTCACGAATCTGGGCACAAGTCTCGGTAGAAAATTCGAAAAAATCTGCCAATTTACGAGCGTGATCCTCAGATATGTACGCAACTTTCATTAGTTTTGAGTTTTCCATTTGAGAAAGTCTGTTACCTTTAAATTCGCATTTACGGACTGTTCTGTTTTTGACAGATTCTGCCTTTATTTCGCATTGCCTCTTTTGCTATGTTGGATGAATTTCTTGATCCATTAATGTCCAGTAGCTTTATGCAATGTCCAGAAGTGTTAATAATGTTTGTGTCACCTCTGAATGTGTGAAATTATTAATTGTGCACTAACCCTCTAATGAGTTTGCTTGAAGTTTGGTGTGAAGGAAGTTTTCAAGTGGCAAGAGAGGAGTATGGATATACTGATCAAGAGGAGTGAGTTTAAGCTTGGGGATGCCCCGTGGTTCATCCCTGCATATTTTAAGAAGACTCAAGCTGATTCTAAGCTTGGGATGCCTAAGGCATCCCCTTTCATCGACAACATCATCGTGTTCCTCCTCAAACTATATTTTTATTCAATCACATCTGGTATTCTTTCTTGGAGCGCCGGTTTGTTTTTGTTTTTGTTTTGTTTGAATAAATGATCCCAGCATTCACTTTGTGGGGGTGAGACACGCTCCGCTGTTGCATATGGACAAATATTCCTTAGGCTTTACCATAATATTCAAGGCGAAGTTTCTTCTTCGTTAAATTGTTATATGGTTGGAATTGGAAAATGCTACATGTAGTAATTCTAAAATGTCTTGGATAATGTGATATTTGGCAATTGTTGTGCTCATGTTTAAGCTCTTGCATCATATACTTTAGACCCATTAATGAAGAAATACATAGAGTTTGCTAAAATTTGATTTGCATATTTGTCTCTCTAAGGTCTAGATAATATCTAGTACTGAGTTTTTGAACAACAAGGAAGACTATAGTCTTATAATGTTTTACAATATGTCTTTTATGAGTTTTGCTGCACCGGTTCATCTTGAGTTTGCTCCAAATAACCTTGCTAGCCTAAACCTTGTATCGAGAGGGGAATACTTCTCATGCATCCAAAATCCTTGAGCCAACCACTATGCCATTTGAGTCCACCATACCTACCTACTACATGGTATTTATCCGCCATTCCAAAGTAAATTGCTTGAGTGCTACCTTTAAAATTCCATCATTCTTTTGCAATATATAGCTCATGGGACAAAATAGCCTTAAAAACTATCGTAGTATTGAATATGTACTTATGCACTTTATCTTTATTAAGTTGCTTGTTGTGCGATAACCATGCTTCCGGGGAACGCCATCAACTATTGTTTGTTAAATATCATGTGAGTTGCTACATGTTCGTCTTGTCTCAAGGATCTATCATTTTTGTGGTTGGATCATGCAAAATTGTTAGAGAAGAACATTGTGCCGCTAACTAAAAGCCATGAATCATGGTTGAAGTTTCAGTTTTGGACATATATCCTCAATCTCATATGAGAATAATAATTGTTGCTACATGCTTATGCATTTAAGAGGAGTCCATTATCCTGTTGTGGTACGCATGGATGTCTAAGTTGAGAATAATCAAAAGCCAGAAATCCCAAAATGCGAGATTTCTCCCCTAGACCTTTGTATTAAAGTGTGTATGGAGGTACCCCTTTGTGACACTTGGTTGAAACATGGCATTGCGAAGATCCGTAGTCCAAGCTAAGTAGGACAAGGTGTGGCACTATTAGTATACTATGCATGAGCGGTACCCAACGTATCGATAATTTCTTATGTCCATGCTACTTTATTGATGATAGCCTACATGTTTTATGCACACTTTGTTGTCATATTTTGTGCATTTTCTGGAACTAACCCACTAACAAGATGCCTGTTTTTTGCAGTTTTTGGTTTCAGAAATCCTAACGAAATATTCTCGGAATTGGGACTTAACAACGCCTGTGTTCCTATTTTGCCCTAAGCATCCAACACCCGAGAGCCGCTGCAGAGGGCCCTGTGGGCCCCAGATGATAGGGCAGGCTCAGCCCCGCCGCGCGCCCACGGTGTCGTCGCCCCCGACCTTCCTCGACGCCTTTCGCCATATAAAGCCCCGCATCGAAACCCTTACGAAGAAGCCACGGTACGCAAAACCTTCCAGAGCCATCGCGAAGCCAAGATCTGGGACAGGAGTCTCTGTTCCGCCAAGACTCACGGACGGGGAAGTGCCCCAAGGCTTCTCCATCCACACCGCTGCCATTCCACCGCCATCTTCATCACCGCCGTTGCTCCCATGCGAAGGGAGTAGTTCTCCATTGAGGCTCTGGGCTGTACCGGCAGCTATGTGGTTCATCTCTCTCCATGTACTTCAATACAATAATCTCATGAGCTGCCTTACATGATTGAGATTCACATGATGATGCTTGTAATCTAGGGATGTCATTATGCTAGTCATGGAGTTTTACTTATGTGATCTCCGAGACTCCTTGTCCCACGTGTGTAAAGGTGACAAGTGTGTGCACCGTGTGGGTCTCTGTGGCTATATTTCACTCACTTATTCACTGTTATGAATGGTATAGTGAAGTGCTTATTTATATCTTTATGATTGCAAATGTTTGTATCAATATCTATGTGTTATTTAGCAATGTTATTAAGTAGTTTTATTCCTCCCTAAGATTTATGTAATGGTGACAGTGTGCATCCGTGTTAGTATTGTTTGCTATGATCATGTCTCTTGTAGATTGCGCAGTTAACTATTGCTATGATAGTATTGATGTGTATTATTCTCCCACATAAGCATGAAGGTGACAATGTGCATGCTACGTTAGTACTTGGTTTAGTCGCATTGATCTATCTTACACCTAAGGTTATTTAAATATGAACATGGAATTGTATTTGTAACTCGGTATTGAGGGTTCGCAATAACCTGATGTAAGAATGTGTCTATCATCCAACAAGAGAGTGAGTATGCATTTATCTATTCAGTTATGTGATCAATGGAGTGTCCACTAGTAAAAGTCTAATCCCTAGGCCTTGTTCCTAAATACTGCTATCGCTGCTTGTTACCGTTTTATCGCTGCTACACGTCATAAGCAATCCTGATTTGTTTACTTTCTACAATATTACTACTATCAATCGCACGTACCGATCCCTCCAAGGTCGTTGGGTCCTTGGTGACAAATAAGCTGGGCCTCCAAGAGCGTAGGTTTGCAGAGCAAGCCAAAGAAGTTTCCCTAAGTGGATTTACCCAAGGTTTATCGGGAATCTTGTGAGGAAGAGGTCAAAGATATCCTCAAGCAACCCCGTAATCATTAAAAGCAAGAAGTCTCTTGTGTCCCTAACACACCAAATACACTTGCCAGGAATAGGTGTACTAGTTCGCGAAGAGATAGTGAAATACAAGTAATATGGATGTATATGAGTGGTAATAGCAATCTAATAAAATATGGCAGCGAGTAAACATGCAACATAACAGTAAGTAAGCGGTGATTGCAGTATTGGAAACAAGGCCTAGGGATCATACTTTCACTAGTGGACACTCTCAACATTGACCGCATAATAAATAACTCTTTCTTTATATGCTACATACACTCTTTTTGTTGGATGATGAACAACATGTGGCGTAGGATTACACGAACCTCAATGCCGAGTTAACAAGCTCCACAATCTGTCGTTCATATTTAAGTAACCTTAGAGCATAATAGATCATTGCAAAAATAAAAGTAAGAAACTAACATAGTGCACACACCGTCCACTTTACACTATGAAGGAGGAACAGATCATATCAATACTATCATAATGATAATTAACTCTACACCTACAAGAGATCGTGATCATAGCCTATGACAAGAACCACACGGTAATAATACTCAATCACCATTACACCGTGAGGGAGGAATAGACTACTTTAATAACATCACATGAGTAGCACACAACTAGTAGCGATACAAAGTTCATCATATGGATCTCAATCATGTAAAACAGCTCATGAGACAGTACGGAGATAGAGATTAACCACATAGCTACTAGAGTCCTCAGCCCCAGGGGAGAACTACTCCCTCTCATCATGGGAACAGCGATGGAGGTGAAGATGGCGGTGGAGACTGCGGTGTCCTCGTCCCGGCGGCGTGCCGGAATGAGACTTGTCCCCCGGGTCTTGATTTCGATGGCGTTCCTGGAAGGTTTTCTGGCCCCTTTCTCTGGCCGGTGTTTTGTGTCAGGGACGCACTAAATAGCAAGAGACGTACTCCAGGGGCCACGGGGTGCCCACACCACAGGGGCGCGCGCCCCCCCGCGGGGTGTGGGGTGGGGCCCCCCGGCTCCCCTTCCTCGTCTTTCCTCCGGTCTCGCTTCCGGGAATTATAAGGTTCTCGGTCTTGATTTCGTCCGATTCGAAAATATTTCTTTACTAGGATTTCTAAAACTAAAAATGCTAGAAAATGTAAAGAACCTGCCTTTCGCATCTCAATAATAGGTTAGTCTGAAACGACGAATAGATATGACATGTATAAAATATGTAGGTATCATCAATAAAGTGGCATGAACATAAGAAATTATAGATACGCGGAGGTATCAAGCATCCCCAGCTTAGTTCCTACCGCCTCGAGTAGGTAAACGATAACAATGATAATTTCTTAAGTGACAATGCCATCATAACCTTGATCATACTATTGTAAAGCACATGAGATGAATGCGGAGAATTCAAAGCAATGATAAAGATAATGAGTAAACAAATGAATCATATAACAAAGATTTTTCATGAATAATACTTTCAAGACAAGCATCAATAAGTCTTACATAAGAGTTATCATAAAGCAACAAATTCTTAGTAGAAAGCTTTGAAACAACACAAAGGAAGATATAAGTTCTAGCGGTTGCTTTCAACTTTAACATGTATATCTCATGGATAATTGTCAACACAAAATAATATAACAAGTGCAATAGGTAAATCAATGCACACAATTTACACAAGTGTTTGTTTCTAAGATAGAAAGAATAGGTAAACTGACTCAACAATAAAGTAAAAGAATGGCCCTTCAAAGAGGAAAGCATCGATTGTTATATTTGTGCTAGAGCTTTGATTTTAAAACATATAGAGAGCATAAAAGCAAGTTTTGAGAGAGGTGTTTGTTGTTGTCAACGAATGGTAGTGGGCACTCTAACCCCCTTGCCAGACAAACCTTCAAAGAGCGGCTCCCATTTTGTTTTATTTTTGGGTGGCACTCCTTCCAACCTTTGCTTTCACAAAACCATGGCTAACCTAATCCTCTATCTCACAACAATCTCATACCATGAAGGAGGTCCTATTTTTGTTAATTAATTGGGACCGGGAATCCCATTGCCACTCTTTTTGCAAAATTATTGGATGAGATATTGAAGCCACTAGTCCATTGCGGAAAGTTGCCCAACAAGATTGAAAGATAAACACCACATACTTCATCATGAGCTATAAACATTGACACAAATAAGAGGTAATAACTTTGAATTGTTTAAAGGTAGCACCAAGCAATTTACTTGAATGGCATAGAAATACCATGTAGTAGGTAGGTATGTAGACACAAATGGCATGAATATTGTCAAGTATTTGGATGCATGAGAAGAGCCCCTCTCTATACAAGGTTTAGGCTAGTAAGCTATTTGAAGCAAACTCAAGTATAAAATGGCGCAGGACTTACATATAAACATATTGTAAGCATTATAAGGTTTACATTGTCTCCTTGTTGTTCAAACACTCAAATCCATAAAATATCTAGACTTAGAGAGACCAATCATGTAAACCAAATTTAACAAAGTTCATGTAATATCATTAATAGGTGCAATGCACATGATGCAAGAGCTTAAACAAGATCTATATGAGCACAACAATTGCCAAGTATCACATTATTCAAGACATTATACCAATTACTACATGTAGCATTTCCAAGCTTCCAACCATATAACAATTAACGGAGCAGTTTCAACCTTCGAAAATTAAAAGCTTACAACACATGTGTTCATATGGAACAGCGGAGTGTCTCCCTCCCAAACAATCATTTATTCAAACAAAAAACAAAACAAAAACATACAGATGACCCAAGTAAAGTACATAAGATGTGACGAATAAAATATAGTTTCAAGAGAAGGAACCGATACTTTGTGTATGAAGAAGGGGATGCCTTGGGCATCCCCAAACTTAGACGCTTGAGTCTTCTTAAAATATGCAGGGGTGAACCACCGGCAAGCTTAGACTTTTCATTCTTCCTGATCGTAGTATATCATCCTCCTCTCTTGACCCTTGAAAACTTCCTTCACACCAAACTCAAAGCAACTCATTAGAGGGTTAGTGCATAATCAAAAATTCACATGTTCAGAGGTGACACAATCATTCTTAACACTTCTGGACATTGCTCAAAGCTACCGGAAGGTAATGGAACGAAGAAATCCACCCAACACAGACTAAAGAAGCAATGCGAAATAAAAGGCAGAATCTGTCAAAACAGAACAGTCCGTAAAAGGACGAATTTTAAAATGGCACCAGACTTGCTCAGATGAAAATGCCTTTCAAATTGAATGAAAGCTGCGTACATATCTGAGGATCACTCACGTAAATTGGCATACTCTTTCTGAGTTACCTACAGGGAATTAGGCCCAGATTCGTGACAGCAAGAAATCTGTTTCATGCGCAGTAATCCAAATCTAGTATCAACCTTTCTATCAAAGACTTTACTTGGCACAACAATGCAATAAAAAATAAGATAAGGAGAGGTTGCTACAGTAGTAAACAACTTCCAAGACACAAATATAAAACAAAGGTACTGTAGCAAAATAACACATGGGTTATCTCCTCAAGAAGTTCTTTCTTTATAGCCATTAAGATGGGCTTAGCGGTTTAATGATGCCTCGCAAGAAATAAAAAGCAGGCAAAAGAGAAGTGCCATTTGAGTCTAAACTTCCATGGGGAAGGAAATCTTGTACACAAATGAATTCATGAATAACAAAGTGACAAGCATAAGAGGACAAAACACGAGTAACTTCAAAGATTCTCAACATGAAGAGGGGAAACTAATATTATTAAGATGCATATAACCATATTTCCTCTCTCATAATAACTTTCGCAGCATCATTGATGAAATCCACAATATACCCATCACTTAAAACATTCTTATCATGGTTCATATGTATAGAAATATCATTAATTTTGGGTAAGAAGAGTCATTCTCATTAATAGTAATTGGAGCAAAATTATTATCAAGAATTTGAACATGGTAAACAAGTTGCATATTAAGGGAATTGGTTTTGGTAATCCAATCATGACTATGACAAGTTTCATAAGGATAGTTATAACCTATATCATAGCATCTCTTATAATAATCATCAAAGATCGGAGGCACAAAGAGTCATCATAAGAAATAGAATAGTTATCTTTCGCAGTCGGTTTTATCCATGACCATACCATCATTGTTATTAGAAGGAGATGAACAAGAACATAATGACCCGTAGCAAAAGGATTTTCAAACACCTCTCCCCCAAGCTTAGAGCTTTATATATCATTATGGGAGGAAGCATGGATATAGTACTGATACTAGGCAATTATTGTCATTTTCAGAATTAGTTTCCTATAGATTTGTAATATCAAAAGTAGTATGCTCATTCAAATCATGATCGCTAATGCATGTAAAGGGCATAGGAAGATCATCGTATTCAGATTCATTATCACAATAATCATTAGAGCAACATACTTACGATTACCTAGCGTTATCTCATTCACTCGGGGATAATGTTACCTCTTTCTTTTATTCTCCTTCTTCTTCTTCTTCTTCTTCTTCTTCTTCTTCTTCGTTCTTCTTCTTCTTCTTCTTTCTTCCTCTCTCCTCCCTTCCTTAGGAGGAAGAGGCTTGAAGGGTGGCTTGTCCGCATAACCTGATTTACTTTAGAAACAATAGAAGAAACTTGGAAATCCTCCTTTCATTGGATTAATTGAAAACACACAGCTGTCCTATCATATTTTTGGCAAGGTGTCATCTTCTAAAATATTCTCTCATGTAAGTATTTGTATGGCAATTATTAATGCAAATAAGAAAGACCACGCAAGACATCATCAATATCAAGATCGTTAATATTTAACAAAGAAAATTTTCTGATAACTCTTCACACTTCAAAAATAAGGTAAGTTCATCATGCTGATTAGGAATAATTTTATCATCACAATACAAATTTGCAGCACTCATGGGGTTCGAATTATCATTGGAGGAGCATTGAAAATTAAAATGACCAACTCTATGGCAAAGTTCACAAATAAAAGGATAGAGGGCACACACTTTTTTCCAAGATCATCTAGAGCTCTAGACCACTTTCTAGTTTTTTCATTTCTCTGATGGATACAATATTCATCTTCTATTTGATTAATTCCACAAGGTCTATGTATTCCACAAAAATTAACATGCTTATAGGAAATTAGCATTCTTAGGAGTTTGAGCACGCTTTTTGCAATCATTAAAAACAATTTCATTCTTCATGCAAGCGCCTTAAAAAGGTTCATGATACTTATCAAAATTCTTCCTAGGCAATTCAATGTGAGAAGCAAAAGCTTTATAAAGATTTGAAGCAACTTGAGAGTCAAGACCATAAGTAGCACTCATATTTCAAAATTTACCACTATCCATGAAAGTTTCAATGCATTCATAATCATAATTTATACCTGACTCTTTACCTTGTCGTTCTCCCAATCTTCAGTATCCTCCTTAATCCGATCAAGAAGGTCCCTTTAAACTTCTTCTTTATTGCTCGTGAATGATCCTGTAATTTTATGAAAATCCAGTTGTAAGGTCTTATCTCCTAAGGAAAGTTCCTGCATGGAATACCAACATGACACTGAAGCTCATGATTGGGGTATTTGAGCATTAAAGACTTTAATCTCTCCCATGCTTGGGCAATACTCTTCCATCATGAGGCCAGAAAATTATATATACGGTTTCGATCTTTGTGAATTTCTCTTTGGAGGACAGAACTTGGAATAAAATAGAGGCACAATATCCTTCCAATCAAGAGAGCGCTATTCTTCAGCTTTATACCAATGCGCCGCTTCACCGCATAGCGACATAACAAATAATTACTTCCTAACTTCATCCATTGAATACCCGTAATAATTTGAATAAATCCGCATAATTCATGCAAAAACAGTAATGATCACCAGGGACATCAAGTTCCATCCCCTTCATAGCTATTATCCACAACACGTTCAATAATTTCCATAGGTATTTTATACGGGAATACTGCACAGTGGATTTAAAATAATATCACATCAATAGAGTTACTCTACATATGGAAGATAAAGCATCATCATAGCAAAATATTTCTTCCAAAGCTGGAGGAGCAAAAAGATTATTTTTATGTAAACTAGTTTCCCAGTTTAGTCATTTTAAGTCGGCAGCTGAGAAGCTTCTCTCACTGGCCCTTGCTTGAACTAAATTTGTTTTGGCTATAATTCAGTTTGATCTAAACTCGAGTATAAGCCACAACAAATTTGGGATTCAGGCTTCTAGAGAAGTAGGTAGGAAGAAGCTTCCCCCATAAGCCATCGGAGAAGCCGAAAAGAAGTGGCCCTTAGACTTCTTCATAGCATTGGCAGTAATTGCATTAGCTACCTAATAATGCTACTATCATGTAAACAAGGTCTCATAGGTTTTTTAATTTTTACATCAAACAATTCAAAAAAGATTTAAAAGCTCACTAATTTTTTGTTGTTTTCCATTATGCTCAACTAAACTAGTGAAAAATAAAATAAGAAACAAAAAGATGCAATTGCAGATCTAAAGGAGAAACAGCTTCGAGCACACACACAATGGCGCCGTAAAAGTACTACCTGCTGGAATCGAAGTATGAGTGCCTTTTACCTTCCCTCCCCGAGAACAACTTAAAAGTGGCTGATGTCTACGTGCTTCTATTCTTGTAGACTGTTGGGCCTCCAAGAGCAGGGGTTTGTAGAGCAGCCAAGTTTCCCTTAAGGGGATTACCCAAGGTTTATCGAACTCAGGGAGGAAGAGGTCAAAGATATCCCTCTCAAGCAACCTCTTTAATCACAAAGCAAGAAGTCTCTCTTGTGTCCCCAACACACCAAATACACTTATCAGATGTATAGGTACTAGTTCGGCTAAGAGATAGTGAAATACAAGTAATATGGATGTATATGAGAGAATAGCAATCTGAATAAAATATGGCATGAGTAAACATGCAACAAAACAGGAAACAAAGCTTACAAAACAAGGCCTAGGGATCATACTCTCACTAGTGGACACTTCCCAACATTGATCGCATAATAAATAACTCTTCTCTTATATGCTACATACACTTTGCTGGATGATGAAACACATTGCGTAGGATTACACGAACCCTCAATGCCGGAGTTAACAAGCAAGCTCCACAATTCAATGTTCATATTTAAGTAACCTTAGAGCAATAGATCATTGCAAAATAAACCAAGAACTAACATAGTGCACACACTGTCCAATTTACACTATGAAGGAGGAATAGATCACATCAATACTATCATAATGATAATTAACTCCACAATCTACAAGAGATCGTGATCATAGCCTACGACAAGAACCACACGCTGCACACACTAATCACCTTTACACCAAGTAGGAGGAATAGACTACTTTAATAACATCACATGAGTAGCACACAACTATTAGCGATACAAAGCTCATCATATGGATCTCAATCATGTAAAGCAGCTCATGAGATCATTGTATTGGAGTACGAGAGAGAGAGAGATTAACCACAGAGCTACCGGGACCTCAGCCTCAGTGGGAGAACTACTCCTCCTCATCATGGGAACAATGATGGCGGTGAAGACATGGAGACGCGCTCTCGGGGCACCCGGCCCCGGCGGGCGTGCCGGAATGAGAGACTTCTGTCCCCGAATCTTGATTTCGCGATGGCGGCGCCTCCTGAAGGTTTTCTGCCCCGTCTGTCGGTGTTTTTAGGTCAGTGACGACTAAATAGGCGAAGAGAGGGGGGGGCCACGTGGTGCCCACACCACAGGGGGCGCGCCCTGGCCGTGCCGGGGTGTGGTGGGGCCCCTCGGTTCCCTCCCGTCTTTCCTCCGGTTCGGAAGCTTCCGGGGAATTATAAGGTCCTCGGGCGTCTGATTTCGTCCGATTCCGAAATATTTCTTTACTAGGATTTCAAACCAAAACAAACAAAAATGTGAAGTCTCTCGGCATCGCGTCAATAGGTTAGTTCCGGAAAACGCACGAATATGACATATAATGTGTATAAAACATGTAGGTATCATCAATAAAGGGCATGGAACATAAGAAATTATACAACGTTTGAGACGTATCACACGCCATCAAGCTATTTTTTGGCGCCGTACTACTGCTCATATTCATTCATACCACCTGTATTTCACTATCTCTTCGCCGAACTAGTGCACCTATTAGGTGTGTTGGGGACACAGACTGCTTTGTGGTTGTGGTTGCATGAGAGATATCTTTGACCCTTCTCCCGAGTTCGATAAACCTTGGGTAACCACTTAAGGGAAACTGCTGCCGTTCTACAAACCTCCGCTCTGGGAGGCCCAACACTGTCTACAAGAATAGAAGCACCAGAAGCACTTTTGCAACTTGTAAGATATAATTTACATAACACATATGCTTTATTACTACCGTTGACAAAATTGTTTCATGTTTTCAAAATAAAGCTCTAGCACAAATACAGCAATCGATGCTTTCCTCTTGAAGGACCTTTCTTTTACTTTTATTGTTGAGTCGGTTTACCTATCTCTCTCCACCTTAAGAAGCAAACACTTGTGTGAACTATGCATTGATTCCTACATACTTCTGCATATTGCACTTGTTATATTACTTTATGTTGACAATATCCATGAGATATACATGTTATGTTGAAAGCAACCGCTGAAACTTAATCTTCCTCTCTGTTGCTACCTTCTTTACTTTGATTTATTGCTTTATGAGTTAACCTTTACAAGACTTTATTGATGCTTGTCTTAAAGTACTAATTCATGAAAAGTCTTTGCTTTATGATTCAATTGTTTAATGTCACTACCATTGTTTTGATCGCTGCATTCATTACATATGTTTACAACAGTATGATCAAGATTATGATGGCATGTCACTCCAGAAATTATCCTTGTTATCGTTTACCTGCTCGGGACGAGCAGAACTAAGCTTGGGGATGTTGATACGTCTCCAAACGTATCGATAATTTCTTATGTTCCATGCTACTTTATTGATGATACCTACATGTTTTATGCACATTATATGTCATATTTATGCATTTTCTGGAACTAACCTATTAACAAGATGCCGAAGAGCGCGTTGTTTTCTACTGCTTTTGGTTTCAGAAATCCTGTAAGAAGGAAATATTCTCTAATTGACGAAATCAACGCCCATGGTCCTATTTTTGCACGGAGCTTCCGGAAGACCGAAGAGACGAAGTGTGGCCACGAGGTGGCCAGGTGACGGCGCGCCGCCCTCGCCGCGCTCTCCCGCCTCCTCATCGACTCCTCAAAGCGCCTCGACCTGGCCCTTTGCCTACTTATAGCCTCCATCACGAAACCCCCAAGCACCGAGTCAATGCATACGGAAAACCTTCCTGTAGACGCCGCCGCCGAATCCCGATCTCGGGGATTCAGAGATCGCCTCTGGCAGCACCCTGCCGGAGAGGGATTCATCTCCTGGTGACCCCTTTCATCGCCATGATCGCTCCCGAGGACGATGAGTAGTTCACCCCCGGACTATGGGTCCATAGCAAGTAGCTAGATGGTCGCCTTCTCCTACTGTGCTTCATTGTTGGATCTTGTGAGCTGCCTAACATGATCAAGATCATCTATCTCACAATACTATGTTGTGTTTGTCGTGATCCGATGGATAGAGAATAATATGTTATGGAGATTATCAATCTATTATGTGTTGTTTACATCTTGCATGCTCTCCGTTATTAGTAGAGGCTCGGCCAAGTTTTTACTAACTCCAAGAGTATTTATGCTCGATAGTGGGTTCATGCCTTCATTGACACCGACAAGATGAAGGTTGTGGATGTCGTTGCCAATAGATAAAATAATATCTATGTCTAAGGATGTAGTTGTCGATTACATTATGCACTATACTTAATGTAATTGTCTCGTTGCTTTGCAACTTAATACTGAATGGGTTCGATGATAACTCGGCGTGACTTTTTAGGCATAGATGCACTTGGATGGCGGTCTATGTACTTTGTCGTAATGGTCTGATTTGTCCTCACTATATTTATCATATCATGTATATGCATTGTTATGCCCTTCTCTATTTGTCAATTGCTCGACAACTGTAATTTGTTCACCCAACATGCTTTTATCTTATGGGAGAGACACTCTAGTGAACTGTGGACCCCGGTCCTATTTCTTTACATCGCATACACCCATCGTGAATACTTGTTTTACTGTTTTTGCAAACAATCATCTTCCACACAATACTAATCCTTTGTTACAAGAAGTTTGAGATTGACAACCTCATCGCTGCTGGGGCAAAGTAATTTGGGTTGTACAGTGTGTTCCACGTTGGTGCCGGAACCCTGTTGTTGCGCGCATCACATTTCGCCACCATCAACCTTCAACGTTCTTCTTCCTGGTCGATCAACCTTGGTTTCTTTCCGAGGAAAAACTTGCCGCTGTGCGCATCATACCTTCTCTTGGGGTTCATCCACGGTGAGTTAAGCACGCCATCATCAGAAAATTCAAACACTCACAAAGTCGAGTCGTGTGTATCATTGCAATCTTGCACATAATATTGTTGCCTGCCAAAACCCACCGCGAGCAGTGGTAAGCAACACGAAGAGCCGGAGGCTCTGCTGGCTGCAGGCAACTGTCCTCGATCGGCCGTCCCGCAATGTTCGGCACATGCCCTAGCGGTTGCAGAGGTGTCACCCGACTCTGGTACCGGTCGGAAGGTGCTGGGATTTGCTTCGATTAGTTTCCCGCATGGCAGATGTAAACATTAAATACGAGCACGATCGGCTCTCAGGTGCCTTGTGGATCGGCTCACAAAGCCGATCGCCCCATGGTTTACGTAGGGTTAACGCTGACATGGGGCTCCTGCTTGATCAGGATAAAGCTAAACCAATCTACATAGTTTAGGGTTTTCACCGTGTGATCGGAACATCCTACGCGTAGTTGAGCCTAATAGACACGAAAGATAATGGAAAACTAACTCAAAAGAGGCCTAAAAACCAACATTAAGCCATTCCCCGAACATCCCTCTTAGGATCAACAAATCATACCTAAATCATTCACTGGACGTTCAAACTGCTTAAAAGTGCCTAATCCATACGGATATTAAACCAATCCTTGAAGAATCATGGAGCAACTATAACAGACTGGATCTACTAAACAACGAACAAGAAGGTGCTGCCCTTATAGGTATAAGGGCAGCCAGATATCGAGGGACGGCACAACTACAAATATGCGTAAGAAAAACATCTATGCAAGCCCCAAAATCCTAAGATAAATAGTGCTACCGCCATCAACAACGCTTCAGCACGAGCAACACAAGGTAAACGACTAAAGTAAGCTGCCTAGATCGCAAGATGCGATCTAGGCGCATGATGCTTACCCGGAGAAACCCTCGAAAGAAAGGGGTGGCGATGCGCCCGATTTGTGTTTGTTGTGAACGTTATTGTCCTCCTTTCCGATAACCCTAGATAGATATTTATAGTCCAAGGGACTTTCTAATTCTGGCGCTAACCGCGCACGAGTTAAACTCTATCTTTTAATTTAACCAAGATACGATCTACTATATTGCTGCATACACTGTGCTTAAGCCCAAACCTTCGTGCAAGGCCGTCAGCTGCCCACGCGTATCCTTCAAGCCCATCTTCACTTACTGCCCATCTCCTGATTTGGCTAAAATCTGGTGATAACATGCCCCCTGGCTTTGGCAATGATAATTTCAAAACCACTCTATTTTTTCTTCGAGGGGTCATGTCGTGGTAGGAACCGTCGCAGGATTCTTCATCATGACGCCTTGCCTTCTCAAATCTCTCAAATGACTTGACAAGCCTGGCACCACACATCCTCGAAACCGCTTTAAGCATTAAATCTCTCTCATATCCCCTTTTATTTAGCCACTCCTTGCAGTTCCCGTCTTCATCCCCTTGGCATTAGCACTCCAAAAGCCCTCCTCTCCCACCTCTTCTCTCTCTCTCTTCTTCCTCCTCTTCTTCGTCGGGCCTCTCCGTCCCATCCCTCCTCCGAGAGCCGACGCCGAGTGGGATCCGATGATGGAGGCCCACGCGGCCCGCATTCGTCGCGCCATCGAGGACGGAGACGAGTCTAGCCATGACTTTCTCCGTCTGGTCTGAGGACGGACAAGTCCTCGACCGACTGGGAGAGCGACCTCCGCTCCTCGCGGATGGGAATCGGAGGAGGAGAGCCACGACGATCGCTTCCTGGGCGATTTCACCTCCTCCGAGGAGGGAAGGAGGAAGAAGAGGAGAGGACGACACCTCCTCCGACGAGCCGCCGGCCAGCCGTCGCCTCTTGACCGGCAACCTCGCGATTTGTCAATGACGACGATGACGTCGATGAAGAGGGACGAGGACAACGAGGGTCCTTCCGGGTGTGGGTCGCGGCGTTAACGACGACGAGCTCCGCCGAGAGCGCCGACAAATGGCGACGATTTCACAAGTGACGAGGGACAACAGACGCCCGTAGATAGGATCCTTAGAATAGGATCGGAAGTAGATGGGGCAATGTATCTCCTTAATTCTTCCTTTTGAGAGCAATCAGCTCTTTTATGTAAGAAATCTTATTATCAATGAAGAAATTTCCTCAATTTGACTTTGCCGATTTCCTTCATATCGATTTAGCCGATTCTCCCTTATCTTGACTTTGCCGATTGTCAATTTGGTCGATGCTCAATGAGCCGATGACAATGCATCAGCTTTTATAATAAATTGCAAGACAGATCAATCTAATCACCTCCTCCGATGGTAACTTGCAATCCTTGAAATTCAGATCCAAACTTCCAATCGAACAGGTCCAGCACACAGCCTTGAGACCCCTAGATCTTTGGACTTCAAATCATCCGATCGTGATGTTTGACCTGACGGCAAAACTCCTGAATTAACACTCCAAATCACCCGGGCAACCTTGCACAATCTTCCAGGCATCAAACCGAACCCAAGGAAGTATAGTTCAGAACTTTCCTTGTGATGCTCTGTTTCCTTGCAGCAACAAACCGGCCCAGAGCCTATTAATGGTGATGGCCCCTTCTTCAAACTCCTCCCATCAACTCTGGTGGTTTTCTTCTGCAAGAATTCACCACCTTTCAATATGGTTGTGATGCCGAGACAGCCGATTTCAACGCAACCGGCTTCAAAAGCAAAGAATTTTCAGGGCCAGCTGCCCCCCGAGCCTTAGTCGAGGCGAGAATAGTAGTGAAAAAGGTGACTGCCAAGAAAACTTTGAAGGGCCACAACCTTGTGCCGGCTCAAAAAGGCTGAAGATAATGTCAGCAAGAACATGCAATCCAGCCGACTGAACCCAGCTTGGGCACCCCCGGGACACCACCACATAAAACTAGCCAGATGTGTGACCATCGGCTTCCAAGAAAATGTCACTTCACTCCTATCAAAACAAGATAGGAAAGCTACGCACAAGGAGTCGATGCACCAAGAGGCTCAAGATTAGCAAAACCCCTTTCTTGAATCCAAGAAGCTTCGCATGTAATGGTTTCCAATTCCTCCTAGCTCAATTCTTGCGATTTACTCTCTGCTGCCTCGCCCCCTTTCTCGATCTCGATGTTTGTGCTGCCCTTGTTGTCTCATACGTGGATCTCAAGCATGCCGTGTCGTCGACCCTAAATATCGAGCGCCTTCAGCACGTGTCGAATTCCCGTGCTTTGTTGCTCGATCGTTCACCAACTCCCAACGCTCAAAGTTCGCTCATTCATTGAGATATTACGAAAACTCCGAAGGGAGGTGAAGAACATCCTTGAAGAAATCCAGCCCCATGACCAAGTGGTAGCTTGAACTAGTCGATGTCCACACATCGCCGTGCTTTTGTATTTTCGATTTTACACGATCGATTCATGAATCGAAGCCTCTGGTACATATCAGCTCCACCTTCTCCGTGCAGCCCCCAGCCGAACTTCAAGTGATTGAAGACGGCTTTTTAGCCAATTCAAGCTTGTCTCGGCAACTCACCATGCCAAATAGCACATCAATGAACACGCGTGGTGCGAATAATTTTAGTCGATTGCTGGTCGGCTTCCCTTGCAGCTGTCGATCCGACTATTTGCTGATAAATGCTGGCCGTGGCTTATCCCCAAGACCAATTTCGATCTCTTCTAGTCCATCATGCTGTAAACTCCAACTTTCCATCGCCTGCTAAATCAATGATGAACACAGTAAGGCATGTTGAAATCATTTTTGCCGATTGCCTGGGATCTACTTTTCCACGTAAATGCTTGACGAGGTTTACAACTTCTTGGTTCTCCTGCTATAACGGCGTGGCATTCTTGAAGCTTAGATCCTTGTTTCTTTTCTTGGGGCTTCACCTGTAGATCTACCGCCACGCAGACGTCCATAGACTTGATCTTAATACTCATGGGCCAAGGGACAAGACCAGCCTCACCCCATTTTTTGTAGCTTCGATGCGCTCACACGGCCCGTACTTGATTCCAGATGCTCTGGTCATTTGTTTCAGATGTTCATGGTGCCAAAGAAATGTCGACGTAGTCGTTCGTATGAACAACCTCCGCCTCATCTCTCCATCCCATCAGATGATGCACCGATGCAATGTGGATGGAGCGGGCTAGCATGATCCAACTTTCCTAGCAGACAACGTAAGTGCTCTCAGCTGCCAACGATGAAGAAAGACGTAGGATGGTCTTCGGTCGGCGCTAAGCCCACGTCAGCACAATCTTCATTCGTCGGTTGGCCGCTGAAATCGCTTAGCGTGACGTTGGTCTTGACTAGATCTGAGTAGAATGTCCCAAACGTCGTAACATGAAGTACGACATTTGACTGCTGCTCCCTTGTCAACCAGCATCTTGCCGATAGGCTGCCCATTGATATAACCCTTCGGGTATAGGGCTTTCAGATGCCTGTAGCTCTTCTCTCGTGGCTTTTCAAAGATACCCTGGTCGTGGCCTGCAATCAAACCGTGCCACTGATGCTTCCTCATCTCTTGGAGCACAAAACTCGACGGGAGAACGAACACCATGTTTGTATCAGCCGATGTCCCTGCATCGGCTCTCCTTGGGTCGCCACACTTTCTTTGGTGGGCGAGTCTGTTCTCGTTGTTTGTAATCTTCACTGCCAGATCGGGCCGTACCTCAAAGTACAGGTACGCGCCTCGCTTCCTCCAAGTTTCAGTCGTTGCACTCGCGCTTTTGGGAGTAGCTGAGTCCATCAGACACCACCTTCGGTGATATCTATCTTCTTCCTCCGACTCCTGTCTTCATCTTGGGATGACTCAGCTCGTTTGTTCCGAGGTGGGAGGTCCCAGACGTTTGAACACTGAAACTTCATTCGTTCCCTTCCTCTTCCGCTTACATTCGGACGTTCTCGATTGTAGGAAATCGGCTCATTCCCGAGTCCCAAGTGTTTGAAGAAAGGACAATTCCAATGCCTGTCCATGTCCTCTTGCTCTCTTGACCTCTGCGTGACGCTCATACCCTTCGTATCGACGGTATTTCCTGTTGTCATCAGACCGACGATATCTATCATCATCTACGTCGTATCGCCGCGTCGGTCGTATCGCTGTTCATATTTGTTAAGGAGGTGCGAAAGTGGCGTTGATAACGCACGCTTATCACCTCTTCCTCAGTCAAATACCGTGTCATCGTCATGCGGGGCGGTCGCGTGATCGGCTCCTCTTTATCTTTGCCACGGAGCGACTGTCTCGGGCTTATCCTTACCATGGCGATCTATGCTAGCCCTGCCATGTTGATATCAAAGAAACCTTGGCGCGTCTTATGCAATGGCTGAGATCCACCATGTTGACGTCTGGAACCGGCTGCGTGTCAACTCTCATGGCAACCGAATCGATAATCGGCCTTGTTCTATCGCTATCTGGATCTGTCGGCAAGACTTTGCAAATATAGGTATGGGTGAACGTGTGATGCCATTTGCGTATGGCCTGCCGTTCATCTCTTGTGGCGTGGGATTTTGTGGCCTTCGGTAACTTCAACTTTCTCCTTCAACAAAGAAATCAAAATTTGCCCGTTTTGCTCAAATCAAAGTCAAACCCTTTCTGTGCCCCGGTTGTTTCACCACTTACAGGACACGGGCTGCCCCCGAGTCCATCACATAGCCACCTCCCGATCTCCTCAGAATCATCATCTTCTTCCATCTCGATCAGGCGACGCGCTTGAACTTGTCCTGGTACACTTCGTGGCGCTGTTCATACGATGTCAATCTTCAACCATATGCGCCAACGAATTGTAGTCACTTGAAGGTCACATCTTGAGCTGGCGCTGATAATCCTCGCTATCGCCACCACGCTTCCTTTCTCGTATAGGCGAACCGAATAACACGGCTCGACGTCCCGAACTCCGGATGTACTCCATACCGTCTCTCCTCGTCTCCGCCGAACTGGTCGTCGGCAATGCCAGCCGTAGCTTCCGAATGGTATTGTACATGGAATTGCTCTTCCAGGCTTCCACGTCCGAACCGAGTCTGGTAGCAACCAGGTGTACCACCCAAAGGCTGGACCCGTGAGAGATCGTGAGAAGAACTCGCACGTAGCTCGTCCTGTCGAGACCATGCCTAACCGTGCCAAATATCGCTCACGTGCTCGATTGAGCTCTTCCTTCCACCCGAATTGTGAAGTCAGAGCCGATACTAGGCGGTAGTGGGATGAGGTCACATGTCGCTGGGATACGGCTTGGAATAGCCGATCATTCTCTTCTTCGGCGGGATGTCGAACTGGTCTCTCATGATTGCGCATCTCATCCACCGTAGAAGCTGCCGAGCGTTCATAACTTGTACCGGTGGTATATTTGGCTAACCACGCCCGTTTCTCAGCATCCGCTCCGTAACTCTTCGCTCCGCAACTACTTCCCTGCTCAGCGATCCCTCGCGTGGCCGTCCTTCCCGTCGTAACCCGGGTCATCCACAGCAGCCCCGCACGTATGTGCACACGTATCCATGGAATCTCCTTGGGCGGCTCATATTGGTAATCGCCCGATCACCTCCAACCTTGTAGACAACGTACGCCGGTGAACCTGGTTGCCGTGGAGCTGCCGTCGTGTATGGCAGTGGCGGCTGGTATAGGTATCTCTCCTTGATGAGTTCCTAGAGCAGGTCCTGACGGAGTACCTGTGCTTCATGACTTCTTGCACCACATTGAGCGCGACACGCTCCGAGTATTCACAAGCTCTCGTAATGCCGATGAAGAGAGTGAGCAACGGCATAGTTAACCTCCCTCGCAGGGCTCGGTACGTTCGTCCGAAGGGGAGAGACATATCTAGTCCCTCTAGCGCACCTTCGGGTTGGAACCCTTTGAACTTGATCCCGTGCGAACGGGTTTTTCTGAGCCATGAGATCGGCTTCCAAGATGGCCCTGAGATCATCGTATTTCTTCTTATGCTCCAGGATCTTCGTACTTGACCGGTTCTTCCGCCATCTCGGATGATGTTGACGTGGTTGCTTGCGAAGATTGTCCCGATGTCCCACCGGCGTGCCGAATGTTGCCTGCTAAAACCCACCAAATGAGCAAGGTTAAGCAACACGAAGAGCCGGAGGCTTCCAAGGCTGCAAGGGGCCCGGTCCCTTGACGCGTCCCGCAAATGCTCGCACACGTCCTAGCTGCTGGGCGTGCCACGACCTATACCTGGTCGGAAGGTGTTGATTTCGCTTAGTTTCCTGCAGGGCATACATGTAAACATTAAATACGAGCCCGATCGGCTCTCAGGTTGCGTGGATCGGCTCACAAAGCCGACCGCCCCATGGTTTACGTAGGGTTAACGTCACATGGGGCTCCTGCTTGATCGCATAAAGCTAAACCAATCTACGACAGTTTAAGATTTTCACCGTATGATCGGAACATCCTACGCGTAGTTGAGCCTAATAGACACGAAAGATAATGGAAAACTAACCTTAAAAGAGGCCTAAAAACCAACATTAAGTTAATTCCCGGAACATCCCTCTTAGGACTAACAAACCATACCTAACGCACTCCGGATCGTTCAACCCGTTTGCAAGGCCTAACCATACGGATATTAAACCAATCCTTGAAGAATCAAGGAGCAACTATAACGGATCGGATCTACTAAACAACAACAAGCAAGATGCTGCCCTTACACCTGGATAGGTGGGGGCAACTAGATATCGAGACGGCACATCTAAGCAAATATGTAAGAAAAGCATCTATGCAAGCCCCAAAACATCTACGATAAGTAGTGCTACTCGCCATCAACAACGCTTCAGCACGAGAAACACAAGGTAAACGAATAAACGTGCTGCCTAGATCGCAAGATGCGATCTAGGCAGCATGATGCTTACCCGGGAGAAACCCTCGAAAGAAGGGGTGGCGATGCGCCTGATTTGTGTTTGTTGTGAACGTGATTGTCCTCCTTTCCGATAACCCTAGATACATATTTATAGTCCAAGGGACTTTCTAATTCAGGCACCTAACCGTGCACGAGTTAAACTCTATCTTTAATTCTAAACTAAGATACGATCTACTATATTACGGATACACGGCCCAAACTCTTCGTGCAAGGCCGCTTCAAAGATGCTCCACGCGTGTATCCTTCAAGTCCATCTTCACTTACGGCCCATCTCCTGATTTGGCCAAAATCTGGTGATAACAAATATACTTGGTCTTCACTCTTTAGGTACCTTCACCACCGCGACTACCTGAAACCGACAAGTTGCCGGCTTCTTACGAATCTTACCGGGTATGTCGGCATATATGGTTAGATGTAAAAAAAAACACGTCAGCAATCGTAGGCCATCAACGCCGAGGCTATTATGCCGACGACTTTCCTAGAACGGTCATTTACATACCACTAGTAGAAAATAGGGATTTCATCTAAAGCCTCTGAAAGTTTTAGTCCCGGTTTAAAAAGGAACCAGGACTAATGGGCCGCATTAGTCCCGGTTCGAACGGCACCAATCGGCACTAAAGGTTCCAAACAAATCGGAACTAGAGGGTGCCATTCTAGGTTTTTTGCTCCGCACGCACCCTACCCCCACCCACCCACCCACCCATGTGGACCGCCTTTTTTAGCTTTATAAAATACAAACGAAAATGATAGAAACTTCAAAAAATAAATCTTTTAAGATTCGTATATGTTACACAACCTACTATTAGTAGAAATTAAGAAATATGAATTTCGACTTCTTTTGCAAAAAAACGTTTAGGAAACTTAAAATAACATTAACTTTTGCATACGACGTCGGGAAAAAATGTATAATATATCAAAATGATGTGGGAAAAAATTACATCCGAATTCACCAGGGTTCACTCGGTTAGCCAATTTTTAGATTTTCAAATTCCAAATAAAAATATGAAAGCAGGAAGATTTTAGTTTTTTCCAAAAAATCAGATTTTTTTAAATTAAATTAATAATTGCTTCCTGCATAAAGATTACTATTACTTAACCATAAAGGTTAGAAATTTTGTAATTTTTCAGGTTTTGCAAAAAAATATTAAAATAAAAAAATAAAAATATTTTTTTTACATTTATTCAAGATTATTATTACATCATTACTTTTGTTTATTAAAATAATTATTTTGAATTCAAACAATAAAGAAGTGTGACTCGACCAACATGTTAATATGATTGATATGATATTACTATCAATAACATACACGCGAACCACGAGAAGGAACTCGGAAGTTAAGCGTACTAGTGCTAGAGTAGTGGGAGGATGCGTGACTGAGTGAGAAGTTTGACCATGAGTAAGTAGTTTGACTAGAGATTAAACTTACCAAATAACTGAAATACTAGAAAATTTGAAAAAAATAGAAAAAAGAGGGAGTGAAAAAATAATTAGAAAAAATGGATAAAAAATAGACGAAATAGCCTTTAGTCCTGGTTCATGTTACAAACCGGGACTAAAGATTCTTCACCCCGGCGCGCGCCCGCAACCCACGTGGCGGGGCCTTTAGTCCAGGTTTGTATTACAACCAAGACTAAAGGGGGGGGAGGGGGGGCTTTAGTCCCTATTCATGAGTTTCAGTTGCAAAACAAGGATTAAAGCCCCTTTTTTCTACTAGTATACGCCCATTGGTTGGCAATTTTGAGCTAAGTGCCAAGGGCCACCGTCCGCATAAGTAGAGCCCTTGGCAACAACTGCAGCCATGTGGCGTTTCAGAGTGGCCACCTAGCAGATGTCTGGCGGTGTTAGTTGTATGCAAATAGTACTGACATAGGCCCTTGGCATATAACCTATAGCGATGGCAGCTGCCAACATACTCTTTTTTCCCCCTTCTTATGCTTTTACTTCCTATGTTTAAGTATTGTTTTCTTTTGATTTATGTGTTGCATGATACTTTTATTTCCTAGTAATTTCACTCATAAAATGACACAATACAAATATTTTCATTTTTCTAGAATTTATTACACTCACATTTGCTCTCACATAAAATGATAGACCACGAAACTCCCAAGTTGGATCTAGAAGAGAGAATCCTTTGTAATCTTGGGTCCACATTGGTTTTACATGTTCCTATCATCCAATCAAACACAAATAAAGAAAAAAAAAACGTCCATTGGGTTCCCCCTATTCAGAGAATTTTAGACAGGTAGACCGCGTGGCCCCCATAGACTAAGGGTATTGCCTGAAAATGCGCTTCGGAGGGTCAAAATCCCCTGAAAACTTACATGTGCCTAACATATGTATGCCAGTGTGGTGGAAGGTTGAGAGGGTTAATATTTAGCTCAAAGGTGTGATCAACTTTATAGACATGTGTTGTCACTTAGGAAGGTTCTAGATTTATAACGGAAAATCCCACCATGGGTCAACCAAATGGGAATCTTGCGAGAACATGGCCTCAACCATGGTTTTCCATGCCCGTGTTACCTTAAAAACATAAAGAAGTCAAAATTACATTGGAAAACATTCGTTCGGAAAACTTAAGAGGGACAAATCGTACGGGCCCAAAGGCTAGGGTTTCACCTGAACCCGCGCTTTGGAGGGTCGAAATACACCCAAAACTTGAGTGTGTCCCTAAGTTATGTGTACAAGTATTCAGAAAGATTGAGAGATCCAATATTTTTCTCCTAGGTATTTGCGGTGATCCAGCATACCACTGCATCTTGTAGTATACAAGTCGTTAATATGGTCTTCATGAAGGGACTTCTTCACAAATATCACATCCCTCAGAGTGGTACAACAGAAACATTGCATGTCATAACACTCGAGATTATATTACAAACATGGTCTTAACAGGTTGGTATTCTCACATGTCCGATGAGAACACCCTAAGATACTACCGAAGTACTATTACAACTCAACATAAAGATTAAACTAAGCTCAACAACTTATTTAGGTAAGCTACTACGCTGCTCGGCTCTAAGATATCTAGGTTACGACAATACTCCTCCGCCTCATTGTTGTCTGCTCCGTAGACTATTCCGTAGTCCACGCCTTCCACGCATTGCTGTGTATGATTTGATATCTCCATGATCAATTTGGAGATAAATGAAGTCTGAATTCATTTCTGGATAGTGATGACTTATAATTTTGGTTAAATGGATGGATTTGTGGTTGATGTGACCATAGTAGCCTTGCTACTGCTTGGTTGCTCTCACAGTTGGGTAATTCTTGTTGGCTACTCATCCTTTGCTTGCACAGTAGGGAATCATACTTGATATGAATGCCACTGTGTTTGTCTGTGAAGAAATAAGGGTTTAATCTGATGGTTTCTAGGCTAGGATCTTGCTAGGTGGTCTTTTGGTAGCTTTTAGTACCTATATATCCTCTACTGGTTGCTATCTGTGCATCTATACTTGTCTATTTGCACTAGAATAGTATCTAGATGATCTGGGTATCTAGCTGCTCTACTTCTGCCAGTAGTCCTTGGTCAACACCAAGTGATGACAAACCCCCATGAGCATCTGCTCATGCTTATGCTTTGTGTCATGCTGTGAGATGGATTGGATCCATTGGATCCACCCTAGGTATAAGTTATACCTTGTTCCAGCTCCTAGATGGCCATGCTTAACTGCTATTGAGCTTCTGCTGGATGATTTGATTACTTGCCCTGCTCCTAGCTCCTGGATGATCTTGCTTAAGTTCCCATGTCTCTGTTGGGTTTTTGGTTGGTTGATTTGGATGGATGGATGGTTTCAGTGGTTGGTTTTGCTGTTCTTGAGTAAGAACATAGATGAACTATGCATTGTTCATTGCTGGTTGCTTGTTGAATGCTTATCTGGCCGACTTGTGATTTATTTCTGCTGGTTCTATCCTTTTATACCATCAGCTAGTTTACCCTGGCTGTGAAACACCGGCCTGTGCCATTCTTGGTGACTAAGCCATGGTTTGGCTTGCTGTTGACCATGCACAGCAGCTCTGTGAGCTGTGTGTGTGCTTTGGTGAAACTTGAGCCCATGATTGGCTTTAGATTTGGTCTGCTGGTGTCTATCTTGGTTCTGGCCAAGTTTTGGACAGTGACAAGTGTCATGGACACTTGGTTTAACCCCCTTGTCTAGTTTCTCTTCTATTTTTGCAGGTTTCAAGCTCAAGATGATCCAAGATCAAAACCTTCCAAGACATTTAGTTTAGGATCTTGTATAGATTCCAATTTTTGTAATTTTATTTTGTTTTGTTTATTATTCCATCCAATTCTTGTAGGATAAATATTGTAAAGACAATGTATGTGTGTGTATGATCAATAAAGCTCAAGATTTGCTTATGAGCTCTTGTGTAATATTAATATTTACTTATGAATTATTTGTGTATGTGTGATGTGATTTGAATTATGAATTCATAATTCATTTGTATATTGTTTATCTATTACTTCTTTTGTTTGAATTCAAATATGAATTGTCAATTCAAATAATCTCCCAAAATCAACAAGTTTCGAAAGAGATCATGTCAAAATTCATAAACACTCACATTGCTCTAACCCTAATAGCAACAAGAGAGAAACCTCGACCCCTCTTAGGTTTTTATGCAATAAGGCGTGAAAATTTCCCTCGTTTTGCGATGAAATGCACATCCCATTTCTAAATCTACCCTTTGTTATTCCTATGTTCTGGGATATTACAGTATTACTCACTTCATGTACATGCGTTGTCACTTAGGAAGATTTTGGATTTATAAGGGGAAACTCTCACGTCAGGTCAACCGGAGGTAACTTGCGAGATCTTGGGCTCAATCTTGGTTTTTCATACGAGCATGAAAATTTGGTTCGGTCATTTGGTTTATTTGGTTTTTCATACGAGCATGAAAATGCCATTTGTAGACCATCTTTCAGAGAATTTTAGAGGGATACATCGACCGTGCGGGGGCCACGTTGGAATACCCCTAAAACATGCATGCATCCCAAATATATGTATGAAAGTGTAGTGGAAGGTTGAGAGGTCCAATATTTAGCTCCCGGGCTTGAACCACTTCATAGAAATGCACTGCCACTTTAAAGTTATATGGGGAAAATCTCACGCTGGTTCAAATGGTGGGAATCTTGCACGATCTTGGTCTTAACCATGGTTTTCCATGTTCCTAGGACCAAATTAAACACAAATTAAGGAAAAAAGTCCACTGGGCAGCGTCTTTCGGAGAATTTCAGTGGGTAGACCATGTGGGGCCCAAGGGCTAGGGTTTACCCCGACACCATGCCTTGGAGGGTCGGAATTGGCCCAACACATGCGCGTATCCCTAAGATATGTCTATAGGTGTGGCGGAAGGTTGAGGGACACAATATTTAACTCCCAGGTGTGAATCACTTCACAAACATGCAGTGCAACTTAGGAAGGCTCTAGAGGGAAACTCTCACGTCGGCTCAATCGGAGGGAACCTTACCTGATCTTGGACTTAACCTTGGCTTTCCATGTTACTAAGACCAAACCAAATGAAAATAAACGAAAAGGTCCATTAGGATATTGCCGTTTAGAGAATTTGAGTGGGGTAGGCCGTGTGTGGGCAACGAGCTTGGGTTTAGCACGAAACCCTGCTTCGAAGAGCCGAATTCTGCCAAAAATTTGCGTGTGTCCCTAAGATACATATATATGTGTGGTGGAAGGTTGAGAGATCCAATATTTATCTCCCATGCCTGACTCACTTCACACACATGTGATCTTGCTTAGGAAGGTTCTCGACTTATAGGCGGAAACTCCCAGCACGGGTCAACCAGAGGGAATCGTAGAGGGATAGACAACACGGGCCCCGCGAGCTAGGATGTTGCCTGAAACCATGATTCACATGGTTGGAATCCACTCCCCTCCCTTGCAAAAACAATTTGTGTGTGTCCTTAGGTTATGTATACAAGTGTAGTGGAAGGTTGAGAGGTCTAATATTTAGCTCCCAGGTGTTACCCACTTCACACACTTGCGATGTCACTTAGGAAGGTTTTGGATATAAGCAACAACATTGGGAGGATTCTAATGCCAAAGTAGAGGAGATTGATGAGGTGGCGGTAATCGTATCAAGGACGGACAAGAAACATGGGCCCTTGAATATTCTAGATGGCATGATCCAGCCTACCACCACTCTCTCGAACGTTCGATCGTCCAACACGAGCGGTAGTACATATATCGCACCTCATGCACGGCCTAGTGGATCCAACAAGAACTACAAAAGATGTAAGTTTTTTTTTCTCATTTTCATCGTCTTTATGACTTGTGTTCCTATGTGGCTACGTTGATGAGATGCATTATGTCAACTGTAGGCCTAGGTACGTGATGCCTAAAATAGGCTTGTTCTGGTTCATGCTTCTACCTCGCCCCGTGGCTCGCCAATTTTGGTAACTTCCATTCAAATTCTTGCATGAAGCTCATCCCTAGACAATTTGCCATGCAAAAAACTTAGACATACCTAGGCGTGTATGCCGACGGCTATGCTCACGGCAAAGAGGAGCACATGGTAGCCGGTTACAACTCCCATGCTCTGAGTTATGCAGATGACAAAACCGTCGGCATTCCCCACCACCAGGTATGTCGACGGCTATGCCCTCATCATAGAGGGCCAGATGGCGGTGGTTGGGCGCTCATTGGCTCAGGATATGCCAGGGGTTTGGTCGTCGTCATAGTCTAGGATGCCTTCAAACTGATGTCGTGGCAATTTTTTCTGCCAATGAATACGCTAAACCCTAGGGATAGGCCTCTATGACGGGGCCTGGTGTATGCTGGCAGCCATATACAATGTGCGATGGAGTAGTTGCCAAAGTCCCTATGTTGAGGGCCACCGTCGGCATGGCTATATGCCGAGGGATTTTTGCCTTATGCTAACGGCTCAGGGCCTTGGGCACAGAGGTTATTTCCTGTGATGTGGGGATTATCAAGGCACCTATGTTTGATGAAGATCAGCTAGATTCTGAAGATAGCATCTCACATTCCGTGTCTAGTTGGGAGCCGGCGAGTGTTTCAGGGAGTACTCGTAGAGGATGGAGGAAATATGACACATCACCGCTTGGTGTGTGCACGCTGTCTAGTCACGTGGCATATCCAAATCTAAGTTGTGCACGTGATGAATGTGATCGACGTATTGCAGCAGTGTTTTTAGCGAGTGGGGTCGACTACACATGTTGACTCCGTTCTTGATTTGTGCTCTTTGAGCTCCGCATTCAGTTTTCGGGGAGAAGTCCCTACTTCTAACTTTCATTGGTTGTAGCTGGCAATGGCAGCTGCTTTCTAGTTGTGTTCTTGTTGAAGGTATTGTCTAGACACTGGACCTTCTCCAAGGTGAAAATTTAGAATCCGACCATGGTGGTTAGACCGTACGAAGATGATGCTTGTGTAATGTTACCTTCTCCTCAGAGAACCTTTCATGGTGTCATCAATGGTGATGGTTTGTTTTTTGCTATTATGGTCGCTTTGGCGGGTTCTTTTTTTTCTTCTATATCTCTCTTTTATGGCTTTGTACATTCTTTACTATGGGGACTAGCTACTAACATTATTTTGTTGCACAAGCTAAGTGTAATTGTTTTTAATTAACTTTCTATGAATATATATCCCTTTTATAAGAAAAAAGTCTTCAGGTACGTACACTTGCACATCAACAGGGGAAATCACCTGCATCTTTCCCGAAAGCCACACCTAGCTATATAGCTTAGATCTGCTCCTTTGCAATTCTTCCATGATAATTATGATCATCCTGTCGACTTGTACGTGACCGTGCGGCCCTTGCCCAACCGAGGCGCGCCTTTCACAACAGCACCCTAGCACCCACCCACCACGAGCTGGTTCCTGTCACCCCTAATCAGGTAACCATGGACCCGTCCAGCCACCTCTACGCGGCTAGAACGCGTGCAGCGACCCTTGTCCTCTTCCAGGACAACGATCCAGAGGTAGCGAGCTTCGACGGCGATCCAACGGCCGAAAGATTGTGTGTCCGCGGGGCGGGTCGGGGGCTTTGCAGGCACGATAGGGCAAGTCTGATGGGAGTTGCCGGACGCGAATCTCACCTGGGTACCACGAAAAGCAAGAGACCGATATCTTTGGAGGCCAGCCGTTCGGCCCTCGCCTTTCCCATGTTTTTTCCACACAGCCATTATTGATATCGCGCGCAATGCATGGTAGGCCATTGACACCGTTGTGATCGAGCCTGAGTTAGTTCGATCAGAGACTCATATTAGCCGAGAGCAGCAAACCAGGTTTAGCCCAGTCGAAATCGTCTGATCTGATCTCTAGGTTAGCCTGCCACCACCCATCACCTCGTCGCCGCGAGTGGGTGCCTTGGCTCGGCGCGTGTGTTGCCTGCCCGGGTGTCGTTTACGCAGTGAAGTGGACTCCTCTGCTTCAACCAGGGACGGAGCTGCCTTGTAGCCATTGGGGTCAAATGACCCCAATAAAAAATGGAAAATGGAAAATCCTTTACTAATTAGTACTAGCTAGTGTTAATTTGTAGAGGCTGACATCAGTGCAATAGAGAAATCTGAGTGATGAACCCAATGTCATTTGTTTCCAGCTTCGTCCCTGGCTTCGACAATCCACCCCGGCACCGATCGAATCCACGTGGTGGCGCCTTCCTCGAGGCAGTTCTCGAGCGGATCGAACATGCCCTTTGGTCATAGCGCTCAACAACGAGGTGGAGCTGGTGGCCCAGCCGGTAACATGTGCGAGGATTTATTGTTGACGACGGTGCCGATGAGTGTCGTTTACTGCAGACTGCGAGTCTCGGTAGCATGGTGTAGCTTTTGGTGCGTGTGCATGAGGTACATGCTAGGGTCTGCTAGAATTGATTCGTGCTTCCGGTTCGTCATAGGTGACTCATTGAGGACTCCGATATCTATTTGATGGGGATTTGTTCGTATTTTAGGGCATATAAGACCCTGATGGAATAATCTCCCACAATTGTCGGGTTTGTAGGTGTTGGCGGGTGATTTCATATTATTTTCATGTATATTCTTGTCAGACCTTTGTTAAATAAAATTAAAAATAAATGTTGTATGTATCTTTTCAATTCAGAGTTCGTGGTCTCAACCTCCTTAATTATCAAAACATAAAAAACTGCTCTGGCCAAACTAACCAACAGTTTAGCACCATGCACCATGCGCCATGCACGAACGTTACTATGCAGCACTGGTTTGATTGTCCAGACTGTGATATTATGGATAACTAATTACCCACGCCAGTGCGTGGATTTGACATGTTCAACCGAGACGTGCTAGCTCGGTAAATATCTGCTAGCTAACGTACAAAATGGAGGACGGCGACGGCATTGTTACCTTGTACTCGGTGACGGCATGATGGTATGTGTCGGATTGTCTTGATCTTTGCTAGCTAGAGAGGTACTGAATTATTCGTGAAAGCAAAGGAAACACCAGGCGAAACCAGACGTCCATCTTCTTTTCCTCCGATCATGACCTGCTTTTCCTTGGCTTCACTCTGTCTGTGTGTGTGTTCAGGATCCAAAGAGAGAACGGGGATAAGATCGCACTGTCTTTCAAACACGACGGCCTCGTGCGTAGCCCGGGCAATTGGATTAGTTTTGCTAGCAAACTACGAGATGGTGGTACGTACTCATGGCGACATGAATCTCGGATCGAATCTGGTTGAGCTCGACCTCTCCCGTAACTCCCGGAGCCTTGATTCTTTGTTTTTTTTGCGTAGCTGCAAGGTTTACCTGACCCCGGGCCATGAGAGTGGTGTTTGTTCTGTGTTCTCGAAGTTATTAGGTTTCGTTGCATTCCAATTTGTTTTAGATTCTTAAAACTTAATGATTTTCTTTTGCGAAAGAAAACATAATAAAACCTGGCAACACTGATCTCAAAAAACATGAAGCATGCTGAATCCAACCGTACAAACATGCACGGGATATTTGCATTTTTCTTCAAGCCATCAGACTTTTCATCCTGCGCCGTGCAGGAATTTTGTGAACGGTGACACGGTGTAGCGAAATTCATATTCTAATGATGAATTGCTTGACGATGATCTACTGCATCCCTTTTCTAAATTTTAGTCTAGCATAATACATCTTCATTTTCTAAACTAAAAGATGTTGATCTCGGAGCTGTCAGCTGTATGTCCATGTTTAACCATGCCCAACTGCTAGATGTATAGCGTACATGCCAAGAAGCAACTTCACAAGCTATCTGTTTCAAGATGATCATGATTGTTGGGAAAGATTCTCATAAAAAAAGTTTGAGGTGGGAAACTATTTGAGGGGTTGGGCAAGGGACCAAAGTAGTGTTTACAAAAAGGAAAAGCAACGCCTTCTTGATATCATTGATAGTCTTGATATTAAAGCTGAAACTATACCTCTAGATGCCTCTGAGAGAGAGGTAATGAGAGAAGCACATGAGCAGGTTGCCAAATTACGTGGAGATGAGGAGACCAAATGGGCTCAACGTGCAAAGGTTAAGCATGTTCAGAAAGGAGGAAATAATACGAAATACTTCCATTTAATAGCAAATGGAAAACATCGAAGGAAGAAGATCTTCCAACTAGAACAAGATGAGGGTACAATAATTGGACATGAAAATTTAAAGGCTTATATCACAAACTTTTACAAGACGCTTTTTGGGCCGCCCACTCGAAACTATTTTCCTTATTGGAAAATACAATTGATGATATCCCACAATTGTCAGATGAGGAAAATAGTATCCTCTCTTCCAACTTTATTGAGAAGGAGGTCCATGATGCCATTATGCAAATGGAGAAAAATAAAGCACCATGTCCAGATGGTTTCCCTGCTGAGTTTTACCAAACTTTGTGGGAAGTTATAAATATGACCTTATGAAGTTGTTTGAGAAATTCCAACAAAGGGACTTGCATCTCTTTCAACTAAACTATGGTACCATTAATTTGCTTCCCAAGAAGGATAATGCTGTTCAGATTCAACAATATAGACCTATATATTTGTTGAACGCAAGTTTTAAAATTTTCACAAAAGTTGGTACTAATCATGTAACAAAGGTTGCACGTTTAGTTATTAGACCAACTCATATAGCATTTATGCCAGGGAGACATATTTTAGAAGCGGTACTGATTTTGCATGAAACGATCCACGAACTTCATAGGAAGAAAATGGACGGCGTGTTACTTAAGATTGATTTTGAAAAGGCATACAATAAGGTTAAATGGCCATTTTTACAACAAGTGTTGCGCATGAAAGGATTTGATCCTAAATGGTGTACATGGGTGAATGAGTTTGTCAGTCGGGGTAGTGTTGGCATTAAGGTAAATGATGACATAGGTCATTACTTTCAAACACACTAAGGTTTAAGACATGGTGATCCGCTATCATCAATGTTATTTAACCTCATAACAGATATGTTGGCAATCTTAATCGCGAGAGCGAAAAAAGATGGCCAAGTGGATGGGCTGATTCCACATTTAGTTGACGAGGGAATATCAATTTTATAATATGCCGACGATACAATGATTTTTATGCAGCATAATATGGAGAAAGCTCTTAATATGAAGCTCATTCTGTGCATTTTCGAGCAGCTCTCGGGACTTAGGATAAACTTTAACAAAAGTGAAGTTTTTTGTTTTGGTAAGGCGAAAGATGCACAATAGGATTATAGAAATCTTTTTGGTTGCGAAGTTGGCTCTTTCCCTGTTAGGTATTTGGTAATTCCCATTCATTTTAGAAAGCTAAAAAATGGTGAATGGAAGCCGGTGGAAGACTGGTTCGAGAGGAAACTCTCGGGTTGGGTCGGTAAATTACTCTCGTATGGGGATCGCCTGGTTCTTATCAATTCAGTGCTAACAAGCCTCCCTATGTTTATGCTCTCTTTCTTTGAAATACCAATAGGGGTACGAAAAAGATTGGATTTTTATAGATCAAGATTTTTCTGACAAAGTGATGGCCACAAGAAGAAGTTTAGACTTACTCGGTGGAATATCATTTGCAGACCCAAAGATCAAGGGGGTTTGGGGGTGGAGGTTTTGGAGATAAAAAACAAGTGTTTATTGAGCAAGTGGCTCTTTAAACTCTTAACTGAGCAATGATTATGGCAAGATCTCATACAGAATAAATATTTACACTCCAAATCTTTGTCGCAAGTAAAGGCAAAATCCTCGGACTCACCATTTTGGAAAGGCTTTATGAAAGTTAAGGACGACTTTTTTGAACGAGGTTCTTTCACTATTGGGAATGGTGAGATTATTAGGTTCTAGGAAGATACTTGGTTAGGTGGTACATCTTTGGCACATCAATATCCATTTTTATATAATATTGTCCAAAGAAAATAAGTTTCTTTGGCCAATGTCATGGCTCAAGTGCATCTTTGGCACATCAATATCCATTTTTATATAATATTGTCCAAAGAAAACAAGTTTCTTTGGCCAATGTCACGTCTCAAGTGCCTTTAAACATTGGTTTTAGATAGGCACTATGTGGTACTAGAGCTGATAGATGGATTCATTTGGTGCAGGGTCTGATGAACTACCTAAACACACAACCAGATACGTTTACTTGGAAGCTAACAACATCTGGGTCTTTTACAGTCAAATCTTTATATCTTAGATTATATGAATGACCATACTAGGGTTCTGCCGAAAATTAGGATTTTTATGTGGTTCCTTCATCGTCGAGTCCTACTCACGAAAGATAATTTGGCCAAAAGAAATTAGCATGGTAGTAACAAATGTTGCTTTTGTAATCAAGATGAATCAATACAACATTTATTATTAGTTGCCCGCTAGCAAAAGTTGTGTGGCGTATTGTGCACATGGCCTTCAATATAATTCCCCCAAAGAATATTACGAATTTATTTGGCAATTGGCTAGCGGGGGTTGTAAAGAAAGCTGGGGTTGTAAAGAAAGATAAAATCCGAGTTGGTGTTTGTGCTTTACTTTGGGCTATCTGGAACGTGAGGAGTGACTATATTTTTAACAAAGCAAAAACTACTTCTTTTATGCAGGTTATACCGCTGGCTACCCATTGGATCGGTATGTGGTCTTACCTACAACCAATGGAGAGGCGTCAGGATTTGTCTACTGGGTGCAACCGGCGGATATGGTTGCTCGGGATATATACAGTCAGTGCAGCTGGCATTTTGATCATAGATTAACTTGATGATGCAGAGCCGTCTCATGTTTTGTCTCTTTTTTAGATGGTTGATACATGTATCGACCCTGTGTGACCCATAATGTAATTTTTTTTTTGTAAAACTTCAACTTTTAAATAAAGCAATAAAAGGCCGTATGCATCAATCGATGCAGAGGCGGGCTTATGTCTCCTTTTAGAAAAAATAAAAAAAGTTTGATACAAAGATTCTCCATATATAAAAGCTGAAGTTGTAATACCAAGCAACTTCAGAAGCTATCTATTTCAAGATGGAACTCGGTTCGATTGGCATGGATTGGTTCTATGTTGAGGACTTCGATGAGATTAACATCATGGATCTGGCCAGTTAGAGCATCTCTAACCAAAGTCCTTTCCGCGGCTGGATGAGCAAATTTGCTTCTCTAACGGCCGAAAACGGCTCTAACCGAAGCCACAAAATTGGTTAGAGGAGCAAACATATGATAGTGACTCCTATAATCTTTTCCCACTCTTTCAAATATGCTTGGCTGCGAACTCGACTCCTCAAATTTCCCCTCCCGCCACGCCGTCGACCCTCCTGCCAAAAACTGTCGCCGGCGTCGGGATTCTCCCCTCCCGCCCAAAACCGCCGACATTCATTGCCGGATAGGTGGAATGAGCTCAAAATGTTATAGGAGGAGAAGTGGTGTTCCAAGTTGGTGGTGGAGGAGCGAAGGATTGGACTTGAAGAAGAAATGATGACGAAGGAGAAGAAGATAGAAGAGGAACGGCTAGCACTTGGGAGGGAGAAGCTGGCTAAGGAGAGGGAGGATGCCGACGGCAACATCATGTTCATGAACCCAAGCACATTGGATGACAAAGCTAGGTCATATTGGGAGATTGCTCGTGCGAGGATCTTGTCCCGAGAGAGTGGTGGTGGTGGTAGTGATGGTGTCCGAGGTGCTCTTTGAGGTGGCCGAGATGGTGAAGGTCTCACTTTTGGAGCTAACTTGCTCAATTTAATGTATTTTGGATTATATTTATGCATGTTTATATTATGGATATGTGCCCAAAGGCGTTGCTTTCCCCTCCTGTGTCGCCCCCGCGTGGCGGCTGGGAGGAACCCTACCCCACCGCCGCATCCCCCCTCTCCCCCTCCCCTTCCTCGCCGCCGCTAGGGGGCGCGGTCAGGCAAAGCCTGGCCGGCGGTGGTGGGGACTCCTAGTCTTCTCGCGGGGGTTGGGCGCGGGTCTCCCTCCTCGGGCCAAGGCGCGGCCCTCTCGTAGAGGGCCTTGGTGGCGGCGCTCGGGCTCGGCTCAGCGGCGGCACGACGGACGAAGAGGTGGTGGTGAGCCCTGCCGACGGTGGAGGGATGGGTGGGGGCGGGCTGCACGGGGAAACCCTAGGTCATCTTCTCCTCGACTCTCGGCGGCCGGTGGTGGAGGGCTGACATTTCGGCTGCGGCGGTGCCTAGGCGTGAGCGGTATCTCCAGACTACGCGATCTACGCTTGGTGTCTCCGGCGGCAACCTTGGCCAGCCTTGGATGGTCGCTGGCGTGGGGGCCCGACCTGAATAAAGGCGGTGGTCCTAGGGTCTCTCTTGGGCAAAGACGAAGACCTGCCTGAGGCCTGCCCTTCTCGATCTGGCCGGAGTGTTGAGTTCCGGAAGGCGCCACCAGCGAATGTAACAATGCTTTTATTGCCTGTAGTTTGCTGGATCGGTGGTATCGGTCGTGCGCACCCATGCTTTTATTCCGACCGTTTGGTTCTGGAGGGAGCTGCGCGAAGCTCTTTTCTGTGTTGACATCAAGTGACATTTGGTCCATGGTGAAGTCAGAAGAAGAGAATATCAGGAAGGCCGGATTGAAGGGCTAGCTAAGGGAGGTTCAAGTGTCTGCGCTGTTAAGGGGCTTGCTTGGTGTTCCGGGCTTCGCAACAGTGGTATGAAAGTGGGGATGGCAACACATGTGAAGTTCGGAGTCTTACCTTTCATGGTGAAAACTCAAGGTCTGGCCTTAGCTTGTTGTGTCTGGCAATGTCCTTGTTGAAGGCATTGTTTTGAGAGCGGGGACTATCTTTAGGGTGAAAACCTAAGATCTTTGATCAGACGATGACAACGTTGGTGCACTGTTTTCTTCTTGAAGGCGTCGCTTTTGGAGAGTCGAAGTTCAGACGTTGTCTTGGTGGTGGATGTATTGTTGTTGTTAAGACTGGGATATTATAGCGGAACTTTTATTTTTTATTTTTTTTATTCCTCTAAATTTTTGGGGATTGAATACGGTGGCCGAAGTTTAGAGGATAAAAATAGGAATCTAATTTAAGGATCCGTTTTGTCCTCGAAATTATTGGGGTTGGGTTAGAGATGCTCTTAGAAGTGTCTCTCTGGAGACTATCCTCCCGACACCTCATGTGTGTTCGTGGGGACAAAATGTCAGGCTGCAGGAAGTCAGAAATATTGTTCTCTAGAACCCAACCGACAGTTAGATAGAAAGGACGAAACAACAAGAGTAACTCACTCAAAAATATAAGAGGCATAGCACCGCTAGCTAGTGGATATGGTTTTCTGAGTTGATGAGAAAATTAGTGGCAACTTGCCCAACTGCAGAAGTTCCACGTTCTCTTTATCCAAGTGAAATAACACACCGAAATCGGTTAGCTTCCAGATTTTTGCTTTCCAAAAGATGCTCCCGTTGCTTGAGCTTTCCTTCAGAACCAGATTGCCGGAACAAGGTCATGCATGTTTAACCACAGCTCTGTTTTGAAACGATGGCCTGATCTTGTATCATTACTCAGTAGAGTAACTTGTCCATGTTACAGTGTTGCTCATTCGAGCCACACCCTATACTTTACACCCCATTTCCCCTTTCTTTCACCAATTCACTGACCTCAAATGGCTGTCACTGTTATCCAACCACCATCTCTCCAAAATGGCTTCAGCACCTGCTGCTAGTGATGGTACAAAGCGGCCCTGCACCTCGTGGCCTTTTATATTTGATCGCAAAAACAAATGGTCAGTCTCGATGGACGCCCTTTTGGAGGCAATGCTGAGACCCACACATTCTTTTGAAAAGCTGGCTCAATTATAAAACATTACATGATGTCCATCAAGACCTTTGGTAATCTCAACCTCAATCTCAATCTCAATCTCATGTAATGTGTGTGCAAGCTAAGCTCTGCCCCTCTCCCTGGCATCTGCATATCCAAGAAGCACAAAAGGCAATTTGAGTGTGGCTCCCACACATTTCCAGGCATACTATAAATTCACCCCACTGCCCTATTGGTTTCTTTCACAAGCCACTCCTGCCTCCATTAGTCCATTTCATAGCGCAAGCAAGCATGTACCCAGCTGAGCTTGCCAGTTTTCCATACTTATCATCTGCAACTAGTGCAACTAATTCTTTCAAGCCTCATTACCAGGTAGCTCCAGATGACTTCCTTTTCCAGTACAACGACAGCAACAACCTCCTGGTTCCTCAGGCCACATCCTCCTACTACCAGCAGCAGGTTGCCCACCTGGTCCATGAAGCTGGTCTTCTTCCGTTCGGAAACAAATCAAACTCAGACGAGTCAGACGACTACCAGCAGCACAGCCTCGCGGAGGAGCGGCGGAAGAGGAGGATGATCTCCAACAGGGAGTCCGCGCGGCGGTCGCGCATGAGGAAGCAGAAGCAGCTGAGCGAGCTCTGGGCGCAGGTCGTGCACCTCCGCAGCGCCAACCGTCAGCTCCTCGATCAGCTGAACCATGTCATCAGGGACTGCGATCGCGTGCTCCGTGACAACTCTGATCTGAGAGACGAGCAGGCCAGACTGCAGAAGCAGCTTGAGGAGCTCCCTGTAGCTGTAGAGAACACAGAAGAGGGTAATGTCATGGGTCCTAGCACATGAGCTGCTGCCCAGGATCACAAGATTATTAGATGTTATAATATGAGAAACTAAACTTCATTTTAGTCTATGGGTACCATTTTTGCACCTTCGCTCGATGCCATGACATCGATGTTAGCATGTATTGGTTTAGACAAGCTGGTGCTGTTCACATGTACTTCACCCGTGCCGAAATATAAGACCTTTTAGCAAGCTAAAACAGCTTCTCAAAAAGAAATTGTTGGTGCTGACATGTGAGTTCTATTATAGTATTACACAAAGGTAATGCCATCTGTTATAGTATTAACACAAAGAAAAGGATAAAGTTACAATGAACCTTACAAAAGTAACTATGTATTTGAAAGGTCACCGTTGAATAGTCCTACAATAATTTTTTTATAACAACCAAAATAAATCCATAAGTAGGGTATGTAACTAGATAGGGATAAGCTCGCTGAATTCATTGCTCTTTTCTTTGAATAAACAATTAATAAACTTTTTCCCTAACTTGCTTTTTTTATAAAGGGAATATATTAATATTGAGAGATACCAATTACACCTAGCTTCTGCAATAATGCAATACCCTAATGGTAGTACAGATGCACACAACCAAAAAAAGAAAGAAAGAACACTAAGAAATAAAAAGTCGCGCTACGGTATTCCATCCTACCAGCAATAATACATCCGCCTCCAAGAAGGAAATAGTGCACAAGCACCATCGTCGCCCGATCAAAAGATTTTAGGTTTTCACCCTGAAGATAGTCCCCACTTTCAAAACAATGTCTTCAACAGGGTCATTGCTAGGCACAACCAATTAAGGCCGGACCTTGAATTTTCACCCTGAAAGGTAAGACCCTGGACTTCAGCTGTGCTGCCGCCCTGTTATCACCAGATTTTGGCCAAATCAGGAGATGGGCCGTAATTGAGATGGGCTTGAAGGATATACACGTGGAGCGTCTCTGAAGCGGCCTTGCACGAAGAGTTTGGGCTAGATTGCCCGTGTATATGTAAATTATAGTAGATTGCATCTTAGTTTAGCATTAAAAGATAGAGTTTAACCCGTACACGGTTAGGTGTACGTCCAAATTAGAAAGTCCCTTGGACTATAAATATGTATCTAGGGTTATCGAGAAAGGAGGAAAATCACGTTCACAACAAACACAAACTAGGCGCATCGCCACCCCTTGTTTCGAGGGTTTCTTCCGGTAAGCATGCTGTCTAGATCGCATCTTGCGATCTAGGCACACGTTTATTCGTTACCTTGTGTTGCTCGTGCTGAAGCGTTGTTGATGGCGAGTAGCACTATTTATCATAGGTGTTTTGGGGCTTGCATGGATGCTTTTCTTATGCATATTTGCTTAGCTATGCCGTCCCTCGATATCTAGCTGCCCTTATACCTATCTAGGTGTAAGGGCAGCACCTTGCTTGTTTGTTATTTAGTAGATCCAATCGTTATAGTTGCTCCTTGATTCTTCAAGGATTGGTTTAATATCCGTCTGGTTAGGCCTTGCAAACGGGTTGAACGATCCGGTAGTGCAGGTATGGTTTGTTAGTCCTAAGAGGGATGTTCCGGGAATTGACTTAATGTTGGTTTTTAGGCCTCTTTTAGGGTTAGTTTTCCATTATCTTTCGTGTCTATTAGGCTCAACTACGCGTAGGATGTTCCGATCATGCGGTGAAAACCCTAAACTGTCGTAGATTGGTTTAACTTTATATTGATCAAGCAGGAGCCCCATGTCATTGTTAACCCGACGTAAACCATGGGGCGATGGGCTCTTTGAGCCGATCCACAGGGCAACCTGAGAGCCGATCGGGCTCGTATTTAATGTTTACGTGTCTACCATGCAGGAGACTAGTCAAAGCAATCCAACACCTTCCCCGACTGTATAGGTCGTGGCACGCCTGCAACCGCTAGGACGTGTGCCGAACATTGTGGACGACGTCGAGGGACCAGGGCCCACCAGCAGTCTTGGCAGCCTCCGGCTCTTCGTGTTGCTTAACCACCGCTCGCCGGTGGGTTTTGGTAGGCAACACATTCTCGCCCGGTGGGACCACTTTCTACAACAACCACGTCAACACCGCATCCGAGATGGCGGACGAACAGATCAAGTATGAAGATCTTCCTCCAGAGCACAAAAAGAAATACGATGAGCTCAAGGCCATCTTCGAAGCCGATCTCATCGGCTCTTTCGAGAAGACCCGTTCGCACGGCATTAGGTTCAAAGGGTTCCAACCCGAAGGCGTGTTTGAGGGGATAGATCTGTCTCTTCCTTCGGAGGACCGTACCAGAGCCCTGCGACAGGAAATTAACTATGCTATGGCTCATTCTCTACATCGGCATTCTGAGAGCCTGGTGAACACTTGAGCGTGTTGCGCTTCGTGTGGTTCAAGAAATCATGAAGCATCAGTATTCTCCGTCAGGACCTACTCTAGGAACTCACCAGGGAGAGATACCGTTCTACACTAGGCCACCACTGCCATACACGTTGGCAACTCCACAGCAACAAGGTTCACCGGCGTACGTCGTCTACAAGGTTGGAGGTGATCCTGGCGATTACCAATTCCTGTATGAACCGCCCAAGGAAATCCCACATGGATACGTGTGCACGTACGTGCCGGACTGCAACAACTGGATGAACCAGACACAGCAGGAGGATTGCCGGAGCAGAGGGAGTTGGAGATGCTGAGAAACAAGCGTGGCTAGCTAAATATGCCACCGGAACAAGTCATGAAAGCTCAACCTCTGCAGCTCCTATGGTGGATCCGCAATCTTGAGAGACCGCCGGATCCCGCGAAGAAGAGAATGATCGGCTATTCCAAGCCGTATCCCAACGAGTATGACCGATCCCACTAACGCCAAGTATCGGCTCCTGACTTCACAATATTGGATCGAAGGATCTAGCGCAATTGAGCACATGAGCCGATATTTGGCACATTGGCATGGTCTCAGCTGACCAGCTACGTGTGAGGTTCTTTTCACAATCTCTCACGGTCCAGCCTTTGGGTGGTACACCTCGTTGCCACGATTCGGTTCGAACATGGAAGCAGCTGGAAGAGCAGTTTCACATACAATATCATTCAGAAGCTACTGAAGCTGGCATCGCCGATTGATACGTCTCCAACGTATCGATAATTTCTTATGTTCCATGCCACTTTATTGATGATATCTACATGTTTTATACACATTATATGTCATTATTATGCGTTTTCGAACTAACCTATTGACGAGATGCCGAAAGGCCATTGTGCTGTTTTTGTTTCAGAAATCCTAGTAACGAAATATTCTCAATCGGACGAAATCACCGCCCAACTTCCTATTTTTCCCTAAGCTTCCAGAGCACTGAGAGAGGGACGAGGGGAGCCAGGGGCCCGCACCACACCCCGGCGCGGGCTGGGGCGCGCCCTATGGTCCGGCACCCGTGGCCCCTCCGACTTCTTCGCCTATTTAGGCCTTTCTGACCTAAAAACCCCGACAGAGACCACGATACGGAGAAAAACCTTCCGAGCCGCCGCCATCGCGAAATCAAGATTCGGGGACAGAACTCTCTGTTCGGCACCCGCCGGACGGGGAATTGCCCCCGAAGCCGTCTCCATCGCCATCTTCACCGCCATCGCTGTTCCCATGATGAGGGAGTAGTTCTCCCCCTGGGGCTGAGGGCTCTACCGTAGCTATGTGGTTAATCTCTCTCTCTGTACTCCAATACAATGATCTCATGAGCTGCCTTACATGATTGAGATCCATATGATGAGCTTTGTATCGCTACTAGTTGTGTGCTACTCATGTGATGTTATTAAAGTAGTTCTATTCCTCCTACTTGGTGTAAAGGTGATTAGTGTGTGCACCCTGTGGTTCTTGTCGTAGGCTATGATCACGATCTCTTGTAGATTGTGGAGTTAATTATCATTATGATAGTATTGATGTGATCTATTCCTCCTTCATAGTGTGCACTATGTTAGTTCTTGGTTTATTTTGCAATGATCTATTATGCTCTAAGGTTACTTAAATATGAACATGGAATTGTGGAGCTTGTTAACTCCGGCATTGAGGGTTCGTGTAATCCTACGCAATGATGTTCATTATCAAACAAGAGTGTATGTAGCACATTTGAGAAGAAGTATTTATTATGCGATCAATGTTGAGAGTGTCCACTAGTGAAAGTATGATCCCTAGGCCTTGTTTCCAATACTGAAAACACCGTTTACTTACTGTTTTGTTGCATGTTTACTCGCTGCCATATTTTATTCAGATTGCCATTACCACTCATATACATCCATATTACTTGTATTTCACTATCTCTTCGTCGAACTAGTGCACCTATACACCCGACAAGTGTATTTGGTGTGTTGGGGACACAAGAGACTTCTTGCTTTGTGATTAGGGGTTGCTTGAGAGGGATATCTTTGACCTCTTCCTCCCCGAGTTCGATAAACCTTGGGTGATCCACTTAAGGGAAACTTGCTGCTGTTCTACAAACCTCTACTCTTGGAGGCCCAACACTGCCTACAAGAATAGAAGCTCCGTAGACATCAAGCACTTTTCTGGCGCCCGCCGGGGAGGAAAGGTAAAAGGCACTCATACTCCGGTTCCAGTACTTTTTGGCGCCATTGTGTGTGTGCTCGAAGCTATTTCCTTTAGACTCGCAATTGCATCTTTTTGTTTCTTATTTTTATTTTCACTAGTTAGGCATAATGGAAAACAACAAAAAAATTAGTGAGCTTTTTAATCTTTTTCCTGATTTAGAATTGTTTGATACAAAAATTAAAAACCTATGGAACCTTATTTACATGATAATAGCAATGTTATTAGTATGAATGCAATTACTGCTAATGCTATGAAGAAGTCTAAGCTTGGGAAGCTAGTTTACATAAAAATAATCTTTTTGCTCCTCCGCTTTGGAAGAAATATTTTGCTCGATGATGCTTTATCTCCCATATGCGATAACTCTAATGATGCTTGATATTTTAAATCCACCTGCTGAAAGTATTCCGTATAAAATACCTATGGAAATTATTGAACGTGTTATGGATAACCGCTATGAAGGGATGTAAATGTCCATCTTGGAAATCATTTACTGTTTTTGCATGAATTATGCGGGTTATTCAAGTGTGCAGGTATCTCTATGGATGAAGTGAAGAAGAAACTATTCTCTATGTCGCTGTCTGGTAAAGCGGCGCATTGGTATAAACCGCTGAAGGACGGGCGCTCTCTTGATTGGAAGGATATTGTGCCTCTATTTTATTCCAAGTTCTATCCTCCAAGTGAAATTCACAAAGATCGAAACCATATATATAATTTTTGGCCACATGATGGAGAGAGTATTGCCCAAGCATGGGAGAGATTGAAGACTTTAATGCTCAAATGCCCCAATCATGAGCTTCCGTAATATCATCATTGATAATTTCTATGCAAGACTTTCTTTTCAAGATAAGACCTTGCTGGATACTACTTGTTCTGGATCATTCACGAGCAATAAAGAAGAGTTTAAAAGGGACCTTCTTGATCGGATTAAGGAGAACGCTGAAGATTGGGAGAACGACAAAGGTAAAGAGTCAGGTATAAATTATGATTATGAATGCATTGAAACTTTTATGGATACCGATAAATTTCGAAATATGAGTGCTACTTATGGTCTTGACTCTCAAGTTGCTGCAAATCTTTATAAAGCCTTTGCTTCTCATTTTGAATTGCCTAGGAAGAATTTTGATAAGTATCATGAACCTTTTAAAGACGCTTGCATGAAGAATGAAATTGTTGTTAATGATTGCAATAAGCGTGCTCAAACTCCTAAGAATGCTATTTCCTATAAGCATGTTAATTTTTGTGGAATATATAGACCTTGTGGAATTAATCAAATAGAAGATGAATATTGTATCCATCACAGAAATGAAAAAACTAGAAAGTGGTCTAGAGCTCTAGATGATCTTGGAGAAAAAGTGTGTGCCCTCTATCCTTTTATTTGTGAACTTTGCCATAGAGTTGGTCATTTTAATTTTCAATGCTCCTCCAATGATAATTCGAACCCATGAGTGCTGCAAATTTGTATTGTGATGATGAAATTATTCCTAATCAGCATGATGAACTTACCTTATTTTTGAAGTGTGAAGAGTTATCAAGAAAAATTTCTTTGTTAAACATTAACGATCTTGATATTGATGATGTCCTGCATGGTTGTTTTTCTTATTGCATTAATAATTGCCATACAAATACTTACATACGTAATATTTTAGAAGATGACACCTTGCCAAAATATGATAGGACCGCTGTGTGTTTTCAATTAATTAATGAAAAGGAGGGATCCTCCCAAGTTTCTTCTATTGTTTCTAAAAGTAAATCAGGTTATGCGGACAAGCCACCCTTCAAGCCTCTTCCTCCTAAAGAAGGGAGCAAGGAGAGGGAAGTAGAGAAGAAGAAGAAGAAGGGAACGAAGAAGAAGAAGAAGAAGAAGGAGAATAAGAAGAAAGAGGTAACGGCGTATCCCCGCGTGAATGAGATAACGCTAGGTAACCGTAAGTATGTTGCTCCTAATGATTATTGTGATAATGAATCTGAATACGATGATCTTCCTATGCCCTTTACATACATTAGCGATCATGATTTGAATGAGCACACTACCTTTGATATTGGAAATCTCTTTGGTACTGATTATGAAATTAATGATGATAGCATTATTCAAGTCCCCTTAAACGATGATATTGAAAGCTCTAAGCTTGGGGATGTTGTGCTTGAAGATCCTATATTTGAGACTTCTACTTTTAGTGAAAATGATGATATTATATATTCAGGTTTAGATGATTGCTATAGAGATGTATATGACACATGTTACAATTATCCTTATGAAACTTGTCATAGTTATGATGGGCTTGCCAAAAACAATTCTTTTAATATGCAACTTGTTTACCATGTTCAAATTCTTGATAATAATCTTGCTCCAATTACTATTAATGAGAATAACTCTTCTTATGCCAAAATTAATGAAACTTCTATGCATATGAACCATGATAAGAATGTTTTAAGTGATGGTATATTGTGGATTTCATCAATGATGCTACTGAAAGTTATTATGAGAGAGGGAAATATGGTTATATGCATCTTAATAATATTAAGTTTCCCTCTTTATGTTGAGAATCTTTAAATTACTCGTGTTTTATCCTCTTATGCTTGCCACTTTGCTCTTCATGAATTCATTTGTGTATAAGATTCTTTTGCATAGGAAGCATGTTAGGCTCAAATGTGTTTTGAATTGTCTCTTGAAGCCCTCTTTTGCTTCAAATACTATTTCTTGCGGGTGCATCACCAAAATTGCTGAGCCCATCTTAATGGCTATAAAGAAAGAACTTCTTGGGAGATAACCCATGTGTTATTTTGCTACAGTACTTTGTTTTATATTTGTGTCTTGGAAGTTGTTTACTACTGTAGCAACCTCCTTATCATGTTTTTGTGCCAAGTAAAGTTTCTATGTCAAAGTTGATGTTATATTTGGGATCGCTGCGCAGAAACAGCATTGCTGTCTGTCACGAATCTGGGCACAGGCCTCTGTAGAAAATTCGAAAAAATCTGCCAATTTACGAGCGTGATCCTCAGATATGTACGCAACTTTCATTAGTTTTGAGTTTTTCCATTTGAGCAAGTCTGGTGCCAGATTTAAATTCGTCTTTACGGACTGTTCTGTTTTTGACAGATTCTGCCTTTTATTTCGCATTGCCTCTTTTGCTATTTTGGATTCATTTCTTTGATCCATTAATGTCCAGTAGCATTATGCAATGTCCAGAAGTGAAAATAATGATTGTGTCACCTCTGAATGAGTGAATTATTAATGATGCACTAACCCTCTAATGAGTTTGCTTGAAGTTTGGTGTGAAGGAAGTTTTCAAGGGTCAAGAGGGGAGGATGATATACTACGATCTAGAAGAATGAAAAGTCTAAGCTTGGGGATGCCCGTGGTTCATCCCTGCATATTTCAAGAAGACTCAAGCATCTAAGCTTGGGGATGCCCAAGGCATCCTCTTCTTCATCGACAAAGTATCAGGTTCCTTCTCTTGAAACTATATTTTTATTCGGTCACATCTTGTGTACTTTACTTGGAGCGTCTGTGTGCTTTTATTTTTTTTTTTGTTTTGTTATCTTAGTTCTCTGAACAAGTTCATCCTTGTGTGAGAGAGACACGCTCCGCTGGTTCGTATGAACACATGTGTTCTTAGCTTTTAATTTTCATGGCGAAGATTGAAACTGCTTCGTTAATTGTTATATGGTTGGAAACGGGAAATGCTACATGTAGTAATTGGTGTAATGTCTTGAATAATGTGATACTTGGCAATTGTTGTGCTCATATAGATCTTGTTTAAGCTCTTGCATCATGTACCTTGTACCCATTAATGAATAATTACATAGAGCTTGTTAAAATTTGGTTTGCATGATTGGTCTCTAAGTCTAGATATTTTCTGGTTGAGGTGTTTGAACAACAAGGAGACGATGTAAAGTCTTATAATGCTTACAATATGTTTATATGTGAGTCTTGCTGCACCATTTCATACTTGAGTTTGCTTCAAATAACCTTGCTAGCCTAAACCTTGTATCGAGAGGGAATACTTCTCATGCATCCAAATACTTGAGCCAATATTCATGCCATTTGTGTCCACCATACCTACCTACTACATGGTAATTCTCCGCCATTCCAAAGTAAATTGCTTGAGTGCTACCTTTAAACAATTCAAAAGTTATTACCTCTTATTTGTGTCAATGTTTTATAGCTCATGAGGAAGTATGTGGTGTTTATCTTTCAATCTTGTTGGGCAACTTTCACCAATGGACTAGTGGCTTCATCCGCTATCCAATAATTTTGCAAAAAGAGCTGGCAATGGGATTCCCAGTCCCAAATTAATTAACAAAAATAGACACTCCTCCATGGTATGTGATTGTTGGACGGCACCCGAAGGATTCGGTTAGCCATGGCTTGAGAAAGCAAAGGTGGGGAGGAGTGTCATCATAATAAAACTAAAATAAAAGGCACTCCTTCATGATATGAGATTGTTGGCACCCGAGGATTCGGTTAGCCATGGTTTGTGAAAGAAAGGTTGGAAGGAGTGTCACCCAAAAACAAAATAAAATGGGAGCCGCTCTTTGAAGGTTTGTTTGGCAAGGGGGTTAGAGTACCCGCTACCATTCGTTGACAACAACAAACACCTCTCAAAACTTTACTTTTATGCTCTCTATATGTTTTCAAAATCAAAGCTCTAGCACAAATATAGCAATCGATGCTTTCCTCTTTGAAGGACCATTCTTTTACTTTATTGTTGAGTCAGTTTACCAATTCTTTCTATCTTAGAAGCAAACACTTGTGTGAACTGTGTGCATTGATTCTTACATGTTTACCTATTGCACTTGTTATATTACTTTGTGTTGACAATTATCCATGAGATATACATGTTAAAGTTGAAAGCAACCGCTGAAACTTATATCTTCCTTTGTGTTGTTTCAAAGCTTTCTACTAAGAGTTTATTGCTTATGAGTTAACTCTTATGCAAGACTTATTGATGCTTGTCTTGAAAGTATTATTCATGAAAAGTCTTTGTTATATGATTCATTTGTTTACTCATTATCTTCATCATTGCTTCTAATTGCTGCATTTATCTCATATGCTTACAATAGTATGATCAAGGTTATGATGGCATGTCACTTAAGAAATTATCTTTGTTATCGCTTTACCTGGACGAAAGGAACTAAGCTTGGGGATGCTGATACGTCTCCAACGTATCGATAATTTCTTATGTTCCATGCCACTTTATTGATGATATCTACATGTTTTATACACATTATATGTCATTATTATGCGTTTCCTAACTAACCTATTGACGAGATGCCGAAAGGCCAGTTGTTTTCTGCTTTTGGTTTCAGAAATCCTAGTAACGAAATATTCTCTGAATCGGACGAAATCACCGCCCAACTTCCTATTTTTCCGAAGCTTCCAGAGCACCGAGGGACGAGAGGGGAGCCGGGGCCTGACCACACCCCGCCGCGGGCCGGGGGGGGGCGCCCCTCATGGGCACCCGTGGCCCCTCCGACTCCCTCTCTTCGCCTATTTAGGCCTTTCTGACCTAAAAACCCCGACAGACCACGATACGGAGAAAAACCTTCCAGAGCCGCCGCCATCGCAAATCAAGATCGGGGGACAGACTCTCTGTTCCCACCCCGCCGGACGGGAATTGCCCTGAAGCCGTCTCCACCGCCATCTTCACCGCCATCGCTGTTCCCATGATGAGGAGGGAGTAGTTCTCCCCTGGGGCTGAGGGCTCTACCGTAGCTATGTGGTTAATCTCTCTCTCGTACTCCAATACAATGATCTCATGAGCTGCCTTACATGATTGAGATCCATATGATGAGCTTTGTATCGCTACTAGTTGTGTGCTACTCATGTGATGTTATTAAAGTAGTTCTATTCCTCCTACTTGGTGTAAAGGTGATTAGTGTGTGCACCCTGTGGTTCTTGTCGTAGGCTATGATCACGATCTCTTGTAGATTGTGGAGTTAATTATCATTATGATAGTATTGATGTGATCTATTCCTCCTTCATAGTGTGCACTATGTTAGTTCTTGGTTTATTTTGCAATGATCTATTATGCTCTAAGGTTACTTAAATATGAACATGGAATTGTGGAGCTTGTTAACTCCGGCATTGAGGGTTCGTGTAATCCTACGCAATGATGTTCATTATCAAACAAGAGTGTATGTAGCACATTTGAGAAGAAGTATTTATTATGCGATCAATGTTGAGAGTGTCCACTAGTGAAAGTATGATCCCTAGGCCTTGTTTCCAATACTGAAAACACCGTTTACTTACTGTTTTGTTGCATGTTTACTCGCTGCCATATTTTATTCAGATTGCCATTACCACTCATATACATCCATATTACTTGTATTTCACTATCTCTTCGTCGAACTAGTACACCTATACACCCGACAAGTGTATTTGGTGTGTTGGGGACACAAGAGACTTCTTGCTTTGTGATTACAGGTTGCTTGAGAGGGATATCTTTGACCTCTTCCTCCCTGAGTTCGATAAACCTTGGGTGATCCACTTAAGGGAAACTTGCTGCTGTTCTACAAACCTCTACTCTTGGAGGCCCAACACTGTCTACAAGAATAGAAGCTCCCGTAGACATCACCCTCTGACTCAGGTGCGGCAAAGGCGAGGAGAGACGGTGTCTGAATACATTCAGCGTTTCAGGACTGTCAGGAACCGATGTTATTCGGTTCGTTTATCCGAGAAGGAAGCACGAGCTGGCAATAGCAGGCCTTTCAGCGCCGCTCAAGGATGTGACTTTCCGCAGACTCACAATTCACTGGCGCATATGGTTCAGAAATTGACATCGTATGAACAGCGCCACCCAGAATTGTACCAGGACAAGTTCAAGCGCGTCGCCCTGGTCGAGACGGAAGAAGATGAAGACTCGCAGAAGATTAGGAAGTCGCCGTAGCCGAATGGGCTCGGGGGGCAGATCCGTGTCGTGCAAATGGGTGAAACAACCGGGCCTGCAAAAGGGTTTGACTTTGATTTAAGCAAAACGGAGCAGATTTTTGATTTGCTGCTAAAGGAAAAACAGCTGAAGTTACCCGAAGGCCACAAAATCCCCACATTACAAGAGATGAACGGCAGGCCATACTGCAAATGGCATCATACGTTCACCCATGCCACCAACGACTGCAAGGTTTTGCGCGGACAGATTCAAATGGCGATAGAGCAAGGCCGATTACTCTTCGGTCAGTTTGCCATGAAAGTTGACACACATCCGTTTCCGGCGTCAACATGGTGGATCTCAACCACTGCATAAGACGCGAGCCAGGTTTCTCTTTTGATATCAACATGGCAGGGCTTGAGATCGCCATAGCAAGGATAAAGCAATCATTCCGTGGCAAAGATAAAGAGGAGGCCGATCCACGCGACCGGCCCATGATGACAGACGGTACCTGATCGAGGAGGAGGTGAGAAGCATGCGGTATCAACGACCACTCTCCGCGCACCTCCTTAACAAATATGAGCAGCAGTATGACCGACGTCGGCGCTACAACGTAGACGATGAAAGATATCGTCGGCCTGATGCAGATGACAGGAAATACCGTCGATATGATAGAAACAATGAAGGGTATGAGCGTCACGCTAAAGGGAGATCGAGAGCAGGAAGACCTGGATAAGCATTGGAGCTGTCCTTTCTTTAAACACTGGGACTCAGAATGAGCCGATTGCCTACAATCGAGAACTGCCCAGCACATCGAGGAAGGGAACAAATGAAGTTTCATGTTCAAGCGTCTAGGCCTCTCCCACCTCGGAGCAGACGAGCTGAGTCATCTCGAGATGAAGATTTCGAGGAGTCGATGAAGAAGAAGATAGATATCACCGCCAAGGTGGTTCCTTGATGGACTCAGCCACTCCCAAAAGCGCAGAGTGCAACGGCTACGAAACTTGGAGGAAGCCGAGTACTGTACACGTTGAGGAAAGCACGGCCCGATCTGGCCGTGAAAATTCAGCAAACATTGGAGATGGAGACTCGCCCACCAAAGAAAGTGTGGCGCCCCAGACAAAAGCCGAGGCATCGGTGATACAAACATGGTGTTTATTCTCCCGTCGAGTTTTGTGCTCCAAAAGACGAGGAAGTGTCATGGCACAGTTTGATTGCGGTCCACGTCCAGTCATCTTTGAGAAGCCACGAGAGAGAAGCTACAGCATTTGAAAGCCCTATACCCAGAGGTTATCAATGGGCAGCCTATTAGCAAGATGTTGGTTGACACGGGAGCGGCAGTCAATATAATGCCGTACTCCATGTTACGACGTTTGGGACGTTCCAATGAAGATCTGATCAAGACCAACGTCACACTAAGCGATTTCAACGGCCAAGCGTCAGAAGCCAAGGGTGTTCTGAACGTAGACTTAACCGGCCGAAAAACCATCCCTACGTCATTCTTCATCGTCGAGCAAAAGCACTTACGCTGTCCCGCTAGGAAGGGATTGGATCCATGCTAACTGTTGCATTCCATCCACAATGCATCAAGCATCATACAATGGGATGGAGATGAAGTGGAGGTTGTTCATGCAGATGACTCGATCGAAATCTCATTAGCCGGCATGAACATTTGGGATGGACGACCAAGAGCCGCTCTCTGGAACCAATTTGGATGGTGTGAACGCATCGAAGCTTCAAAAACGGGGTGAGGCTGGTCTTATCCACGCCTCAGAGTAGCAAGATCCAAGTCTATGGACGTACGTGGCAAGGCCGATCCCTGCGATCGGCCCCAAAAAATAAAAAGCAAGGATCTCACATCAAGCATGGCACGTAGTAGTGGAATACATGTAGAGTATAGACCTTTACTGTGCGGTACAACTGCAAAGGAGGCCGATTCCAGCAATCGGCTAAAATTATTCTCACCACACGTGTTAGCCTCTGTGCTATTTAGCATGGTGTGTTTTGTGACAGGCTTATAGATGGCTGGAAAGCCGATATCTTCAATTACTTGAAGATTCGGCTCGGGGGCATACACACGAGAAGGTACGAGGCCACGAAGTATGTACCCAGGAGGAGCCGATTCATGAAATCGATCGGCCAAGAAAAAATCGAAAAAATAGAAAACCTTGATGCTCGGACATCGACTTAAGAATAAAAAGCCGATGCACAGCCATCGACTCAAGAGGTACAAGCTGTTACAACGTACATGCTCGTGGAGCAGCTATCATTACATGGAGGAGCTCTACGAAGGAATGCCTCAAGGGCACAGAGTGAAGCACGAACACGATCTACCTCGGCGATCTCAGCCTCGTCATCTTCATCCTGGCCCGTCACCAGCTGCTTGTTCAAGGCGCGGATTTCGACCGATCAGTCTTCGTTCAGCTTTGAGACCTTCGCTTCTTCGTGGGAGCGGGCAATGAGAGCTTCCTTATCTTGGATGAGCTGCTTGGTTACCCGCACCCTCTCTTCAAGGTCCTCCAACTCCTTTCGCAAGATCTCCAGCTCAGCGGTACGATAGACGTGTCAGTTTTTGCGTCCAAAGCTGCCTTTTTCTCATTAAGCCGCCGACACTTGTCTGCAATATCGACTTTCAATGGAAGTTGGGCGTGGCGCAAGCCGATTCTCCGACGAGCCAAGGTCACCCTTGACCTGTAGCGTACAAAGTCACCACCGCCGAGCTTCACTGCAATGTCACTGGGAGATGAGGCTGGAGGTCTTCAAGTATGCTCTTTATTCCCTCGGTATCTTCAACCAATGTTTCGATTGAGGAGGAGAGCAAGGCCTTGAGTTGTTGGAGTTGACCATGGGTAGCGTTGGGCCCTGACTCTTCGCTTGCTTTAGCAGATGGTTCGATGAATTCAGGGTCAAACGTTAGCAGGTTTGAGAGGTCATAGCCCTGACAAACAACAAGAACAACGTCAGTACGCAGCAAAAAAGCAAGGAAGAGCTAAGGGAAGGAAGTATACCTCTCCTAAGACCATAGGGGCAGCTGATGAAGAGGCGATCGGCTCTCGTGTTTCTGCTGAGGGCGTGGCCAAGGTAGCAGCCTTGTCGACTCCGCTTTTGGAGGTTGCTAGGTCCAGGGTGGTGGATGGCATCACTACCTCCTTGACTTCCCCACTAGAGGTGTCATCAGTCTGAAAAGGGAATGGTTAGCCGATAGGAACAACAATAGGTCAGCACGAAATATGAGTCAAGAGAATGTGGAGAGCAATTACGTTCGAAAGCTCCTGGTCTGATGAAGAGGTTTGTGGCGTCTTGCGAGCTCTCTTGATGCACCGGCTCTTTGTGCGTAGACCACACTGTCCCTTTTTGGAGAAGCCTGGGAAGAAGCAGTTCGGGAGCTGACCTTTTCTTGGAAGCCGACGGTGGCAAGTCTGGCTGGCTCGGTGTGGTGTTCTCCGAGGTGCCCGAGCTTGAGTCCTCTCGACTGGACTGTGTATCCCTGGAGATTTCTTCAGTAGAGGTCTGTGGAAGGAATACGAACATATTACAAAAGCCTAGAAGAATGAATGAAACCAGCCAAGGAGTGGATTAGCTTACGTGCAGAATTTCTTGGGCTGGAGAGGAGGTATGGCGCCTCAAGGTCTTCCTGGCAGCTACTTTCCTCACTGCTGTTCTTGCTGGGGCTCGGGGGGCAGCTGGCCTAGAAGATACTCCGCTCGTGGGAGCCGATTTTGGTAAAATCGGCTGGCTCTGCATCACGACCTTCTTCAAGGATGGTGAGTTTTTGTAGAAGAAGACCACCGGAGCTGGTGGGTGGAGTGTGAAAGAGGAGCCGTCATCATGTACAGGCTCTGGACCGTCTTGTTGCTGCAAGAAAACAGAGCAGGGTCGTAAAAAAGAAAGAAATCACGATAGGCCACTTCAAGACAAAATTATGAGTAGTGGTACCTGTTCCGCAGGTATATCATATTCAGCATCAAGTTGTTTTAGCAATGGTCCTAGAGCCCTCCGGAAGGCATGAGTCTTCCACATTGCCCACCAGGCCTCGAAATCATCCGTTGATGAGGTGAAAGAAAGGTTGCGAGGAATTGGGATGACTAGAGCATCAAAGAAAGAGTAACACCTCTGACTAGTGAGGATATCTGGCAAGTCAGCCCTGCTTTTTGTTAAGAAGTGGAGAAAGAAATGGGGAGACACCTGCCCAAGACCAAACTGCCGAGCTGCTACGACCGGCTGATAGGACTCATAACCAGGTTTGATGATCCTGTTGGAGGTGCTCATGCCCACCGGAAGAAAACAGGGACGAATCATGATGGAGTATAATTGACGGGTGCTGGTGTCATCGGCAAAGCTGTCTAGCCTGAAGGAGACTGGATTCTCGAAATGCTCAGACTCCGTGTAAGGAAAGAAGAGAGGCTTGTCCAGACCTTGGAAGAAGATGCTGAACCATTTTGAGGCTTCTTGGGGATCAGCTTACTGCCTGGGAGGCTGTACAAAGCTTGGCCGTAGCTAGTGCATCGGATCTGCTTCCCAGTGGCATCTGGAAAGGTGCGAGTGGCCAGGCGAGGGAAGTTTGGGATGTGGTTCTGGAAGTATAGTTGGGCCCATAGTTGAATAAACCACCAAGGACCTCCTGTTTTGACTGTCTTTTGGGAAAACAGTTTGATGACATCAGCTGGAGATATCGATAGACCTCTCCAAGGAACAGTTTGCCAATGCCAAGTTGGGTGCCTTTGGCAAGTTCATAGGCCAAGGAGAGGTAATTCTTGGGGGCAAGGGAAGGACCACAAAATATGAAGTGCTCCAACCGAAGTTTAAGAAGGCCGTGTTTCTCACATGGCCTTTGGTTTTCATGTGGCGTCAAGATAAGCACCCCATTTGTGCCTTTTTGGAGGAAAGTGGAAAGGAACCTTGGCAGCATAAAGGCAGAGGGGCTTGGGGATGCAATATCTAGACCAGTGATCATGGCCACGTCTAGTAGGGTTGGGGTCATGGGACCATGGCCAAACATGAAACAATTCAAAGCATCAGAGAAAAGTATCCGATGGTTTTCAAAAGATTTTCATGTTTTTCAAGTGGAGACAGTGATAAGGCTAAGGCATCGGCTATTCCCGTAGTTTCCCAGGTGGATTGGTGGGTCTTGGCTACCCTATTATACCATGAAACCCAATCCTCAGGAGGATTAGGCCAGGCTCGTAAGCAATCGGCCCAAGAAGATGGATCTAAGTTCTGGTTCACAAAGGGAATCCTATTGGCCTCGCATGAAATCAGATGAGCAGGACTCTCGGTGGAACGAGGGCCAAGACAAAGAGAATTCGGAAGGGAAGGATGCGACAGCAGAATATCTGATACCTAAAAATTAATGACGTAATGAGACATTAATTCAGGTGTTTGTTGATAATTCCAGCAATTTACTCGGATGGTGAGGAACGGTTGGGGATTACCTTCAAACCAGAGACCTCAGTGTTGGCGTTGAACGATTCCGCCATTGGATTCGCCGCAGAGAAGTCTGTGCGATTGGGATCTGAGAGTTGTGTGGCTGGAAGTTGGATCTGTGCGAGCGGCGATTTGGGGATCTGAGTTTGCTCTTATAGGCAAGGGTGCAGGTTACCGTTTGAACAGGCAACTGGGTTGGCCTTGCTCGCGTTTGGTGATAAAGGACGACGTTTTTCCATCGGCTCTTTGCACGTTGACTCGCATTGACAACCGGCAAACACTCCGTGTTGAAGGCCGACGTATCGCCATCGGCTCTTTGCGTGTTGACTCGCATTGACAATCGGCAAACATTCCGTGGTAAAGGCCGATGTGTTGCCATCGGCTTTTCGCGCATTAACTCGTGTTGACAATCGGCAAAATCGATAAGGAAGCAAATTTGTCGTAAAAACACTTTCTTCATTGATAAGGGGGTTTTTACAGAGAAAAGCCGATTGCTCAAAAGAGGAAGAACAAAAGAGCCGATTGCTAATACTAGTCTTATGCTACTAATCCTAGCCTAAGGGCCGTCGCTGCCCTCGTCGGTGCCGTCGGCGCTGCTGCTGGCAGGCTCCTCGTCGCTGCTGCCGTAGCCTCCGGCAGGGGCCCCGTACTCCTCCTCGTCCTCGTCCTCGTCGTCGTCGTCGGCGTCCGACTCGAAGCAGATGCGCTTCGCCGGCGGCTCGTCGGAGGAAGTGTCGCTCTCCTCTTCCTCCTCTTCGTCGGAGGTGGTGAAGTCGTCCCAGGAGAATGCATCGTCCTCGCTCTCCGCCTCCAGCTCTCCGTCGACAAGGAACTGGAAGTCGTCTTCTCCGTCAGTCAAAGACTTGTCGTCCTCGGACCAGATGGAAGAAGCATGATCCTCCGTCAGTCAAAGACTTGTCGTCCTCGGACCAGATGGAAGAAGCATGATCCTCCGTGCCCCACTCTGGCGTCGACTCTCGAAGAGGAGAAGATACATAGGAAAGGCCTGAGGAGGCTGTGGAGGATGAGGATGAAGAAGACATGGCTGTGGAGGAGGGTTTTTTGGGCTGATGGCTAGTACGGAGCAAGGGGATGAGGACGCAAACTGCTCGATGCGGTTAAATAAAGGGGATATAGTGGAGACTTAATGTTGCGGTGATTTCCGAGGACATGGTGCCAAAACTGTCGAATCGTGCAGAGAAGTTGAGGTGGCAAGGCGTCATGATGAAGAATACTGCGACGGTTCTGCTCTGCCACGACGTGACCCTTCGAACAAAGAACAGAGTGGTTTTGGAATTATCATTGCCAAAACCAGGGGGGCATGTGTTATCATCAGATTTTGGCCAAATCAGGAGATGGGCCGTAATTGAGATGGGCTTGAAGGATATACACGTGGAGCGTCTCTGAAGCGGCCTTGCACGAAGAGTTTGGGCTAGATTGCCCGTGTATATGTAAATTATAGTAGATTGCATCTTAGTTTAGCATTAAAAGATAGAGTTTAACCCGTACACGGTTAGGTGTACGTCCAAATTAGAAAGTCCCTTGGACTATAAATATGTATCTAGGGTTATCGAGAAAGGAGGACAATCACGTTCACAACAAACACAAACCAGGCGCATTGCCACCCCTTGTTTCAAGGGTTTCTTCCGGGTAAGCATCATGCTGCCTAGATCGCATCTTGCGATCTAGGCAGACACGTTTATTCGTTACCTTGTGTTGCTCGTGAAGCGTTGTTGATGGCGAGTAGCACTATTTATCATAGGTGTTTTGGGGCTTGCATGGATGCTTTTCTTATGCATATTTGCTTAGCTATGCCGTCCCTCGATATCTAGCTGCCCTTATACCTATCTAGGTGTAAGGGCAGCACCTTGCTTGTTTGTTATTTAGTAGATCCAATCTGTTATAGTTGCTCCTTGATTCTTCAAGGATTGGTTTAATATCCGTATAGGCCTTGCAAACGGGTTGAACGATCCGGTAGTACGTAAGGTATGGTTTGTTAGTCCTAAGAGGGATGTTCTGGGAATTGACTTAATGTTGGTTTTTAGGCCTCTTTAGGGTTAGTTTTCCATTATCTTTCGTGTCTATTAGGCTCAACTACGCGTAGGATGTTCCGATCATGCGGTGAAAACCCTAAACTTTAGTAGATTGGTTTAACTTTATATTGATCAAGCAGGAGCCCCATGTCATCGTTAACCCGACGTAAACCATGGGGCGATCGGCTCTTTGAGCCGATCCACGGCAACCTGAGAGCCGATCGGGCTCGTATTTAATGTTTACGTGTCTACCATGCAGAGACGAATCGAAGCAATCCAACACCTTCCCGACCATAGGTCAGTGGCACGCCCAACCGCTAGGACGTGTGCCGGAACATTGCGGGACGACGTCGAGGGACCAGGGCCCACCCAACAGTCTTGGCAGCCTCCCGGCTCTTCGTGTTGCTTAACCACTGCTCGCCGGTGGGTTTGGCAGGCAACACGCCCCCACTTGCATACTGCTGCTGCGAAACCCAGAACACCAAGCAAGTCCCTCAACATCACAGATACTTGATCCTCCCTTGCTAGTCCTCCAAACTAGCCTTCATGATATTCTCCATTTCTGATTTCACCATGAACCAGAATTATATCTGATGGTAACACAGAACAGAGCATCACATCGTTCCCTCCAGAACCAAACTGTCGGAATAAAAACATGGGTGCGTACAACTGAATACCAACCGATCCAGCTGTTGGAGATATGCCCAAGAGGCAAATAATAAAGTGGTTGTTATTATATCTTAATCTTTATGATAGATGTTTATATCTCATGCTATAATTGCATTAACATGAAACATTAATGCATGTGTGTTTTATAAACAAACCGGAGTCCCTAGTAAGCCTCTCGTTTAAATAGCTTGTTGATTAATTGATGATCAAGGTTTCCTGATCTTGAACATTGGATGTTGTTAATAACAAGATCATATAATTAAGAGAATGATATGATGGACACACACCCCTAGAGCGTATCAATAATATCAAGTCATTGAAGTTCATTTTGTTGTAGCTATCAAATGCATTGTAACCTAAATCCTTCGACCATGAGATCATGTTAATCACTAACACCGGAGGAATATTTTGATGACATCAAACACCACTTCGTAAGTGGATGGTTATAAAGGTGGCATTGGGTAATCTGAAAGTGGGAGTTGAAGCTCATGGAACAAGAGTGGGATTTTTCCATCCAAATGACGGATAGATATTCTCTGGGCCCTCTCGGTGAAATGATATCTAATTAGCTTGCAAGCATGTGACGGGGTCACAAGAGATATCATATCACGGTACGAGTAAATAACACTTATCAAGAATGAGATTGAACTAGGTATCGTGATACCGATGATCGAATCTCGGATAAGTGAAATATCGCGCGACAGAGGGAATCGGTAACGAATGCACATGGTTTTCTCTATAAAACAATATGGGCAGCGTTACCCTAACAAGGGCCGCAATGTTGCTTTATATATGAGGCATACATCGTACATACATGGGACTCTGTACAGAGATACATACGGAATACACAGGAGACCTATACAGATATACAACTAGACTATGTCGTTTAACACTCCCCCTCAATCATAACTTGTCCAAGTTAAGATTGCGACAAAACAATACTAGCTGCCTTAATGAAAGTGACTTTGTAAAACCATCAGCCACTTGATCTTCTGAAGGGATGAACCGTATGTTCAACAACCTCTGAGCTACTCTCTCACGCACAAAATGGTAATCCACCTCAATGTGTTTTGTCCGCGCAGGAAACACAGGATTAGTTGAGAGATGCGTCGGCCCGATATTGTCACACCACAAACTTGCCACTCGATCCTGCGACACGCCCAGTTCAGTCAGTAGACTCTGCACCCAAATTACTTTAGTTGTAGCATTCGCCAAAGCTTTATACTCAGCTTCTATGCTTGATCTAGATACTGTAGCTTGCTTTCGTGCACTCCAGGAGATCAGATTTGATCCGAAAAACACAGCAAACCCACCAGTAGATCTTCTATATATCATCAGGACAACCAGCCCAATCAGCATCAGAAAAGGCACTAACAGAAGTAGAGGAAAATTTACTCAACCGTAAACCAAGAGCCACTATACCTCGAAGATATCGCAGTATCCGCTTAACAGCTATCCAGTGAACAGTAGTCGGTGCATGCAAAAACTGATAAACCTTGTTTACAGAAAATGCAATATGTGGTCTCGTCAATGTAATGTACTATAGGGCACCAACAATACTCCGATAGCGAGTAGAATCCTCACTACTCAACATCTCACCATCAGCCATTGACAGCTTATCAAACACTGACAGAGGTGTATCAACTGACTTGCACGTCTTCATGTTTACACGCCTAAGTAAATCATTAGCATATTTCTCTTGGGAAAGAATGATGCCATCATGTACCTTATTCACCTCAATACCAAGGAAGTAGTGCAAACTACCTAAATCCTTCAAGGCAAAATCGAGTCCAAGATCATGAAGAAGAGCAGTCACAGCCTTCTCTGATGAGCTAGCAACAACAATATCATCAACATATATGAGCATAAATATAGACACTCCCCCTTTGTTGTAGAAGAACAGAGAAGTATCAGCCTTAGACGCAGAGAACCCAAGAGACTGAAGTTTAGCACTGAGCCTAGAATACCAAGCTCGAGGCGCCTGTTTCAGCCCATACAAAGCTTTATCAAGTTTGCACACAAGCCCTGGATGTTCCTCATAACCAGGAGAGGCTGGCGCATGTAGACCTCCTCTTCCATAACACCATGTAAGAACGCGTTCTTCACATCTAACTGACGAAGATGCCATCCACGAGAGACTGCAATGGAAAGCACCAAGAAAATAGACGCCGCCTTAACCACAGGACTAAAAGTGCCCTCATAATCTATGCCATATCGTTGCTTGAATTCTTTTGCAACTAACCGAGCTTTATAGTATCAACAGTCCCATCTGCACGTTGCTTCACTTTATAAACCCACTTACAATCAATGAGATTAGTACCACGACAAGTAGGAACCAAATGCCAGGCGTTGTTATTTTTTAATGCCAGATACTCCTCATTCATGGCCGCTTTCCTCTTTGGATCAGTAAGAGCTTCAGAGGTATTGGTAGGCTCCCCAGTACTGCTATAGTTGGCAAAACGAACAGGATCATACCGAACTCGTCCATCGGTAATTGCTTAGGCTGAGAAATCCCACTCTGACTACGTGTATGCGGGCGGCCAGACACAGGCACAACTGGAGCTACAGGAGCACCATTCACAGCAGATCTGGACGAGGCTGACGCATCAGACAAAACAGCCACACTTGATCCTGTGTCCCCCGGTGAAGCTGAAGAAGACGCCGCAGAAGATCCCATGGCGGGCGACGACGCCGCGTCGTGACACGCAGATGGCGCATCGGTGCGCACGCCGAGCGGGAAAAGGCCACCGTGGGGACCATGCGGGGCACTGGCGGGTGAACCACTGCCCGCCACGCGGGCAGAGGCAGCTGCAGGCCCTGGCGCCACTCGATCTGAGGAGGATTGCGGCGTGGATCCCGAGGGTGATCATGCAAGGCTCTCCAAGGATGCTGATTGGCGAGAAACAGCAGGAGAATCCTCTCCGGGATGCGTGCCAGCACTAGAAAAATCACCAGAATAGCCATCTGGACCGTAATTTTGATCAGATTCCTGCACAAGGGACTCAGCAGGAACATCATTAGCAAGATTAGCGTCAGCAACAAACTGTAAATCATCCCCCTCATGATCATGCATATGAATAGGTTGCAAGGAGGAAGGAAGAAGGATAATTTCTGCTCGCAATTGTGCACCGACATTAGCATGAAGTGAGGCAAACAGAAAAACTGATTCATCAAATACAATGTCACGTGTGATGTACACACGACCAGTTGAAATATCAAGGCACTTGTAGCCTTTGTGTTGATTACTATACCCAAGAAAAGCACACTGCTTGGAACGAAATTCTAGTTTACGCTTACTATAGGGTCGAAGATTTGGCCAACAGACACACCCAAAGATCCGCAGAAAACTATAATCCCCCTTATGACCAAAGAAACGCTCAATAGGAGTTTGAGAGTTAATCACCTTACTAGGAAGACGATTAATAAGATACACCGCAGTGAGAAACGCCTCATCCCAAAACTTCAGAGGCATGGATGCATAAGCTAGGAGAGACAAGCCAACCTCAACAATATGCCTATGCTTGCGCTCAGCTGGACCATTCTGCTGATGCGCATGAGGACATGACACAAGGTGGGAGATCCCAACCTTCTGGAAAAATAGTTGAGCTTTTGACAATCACCACCCCAATCAGTTTGCATGGCAATAATTTTCTTATCAAAGAGTCGCTCAACAAGATGCTGAAAGTCATGAAGTTTCTGAAACACGTCAGATTTATTTTTCAGAAGATATATCCAAGTGAACTTGCTATAATCATCAATAAAACTAACATAATATTTATATCTTCCCATAGAGCCTGGAGCAGGACCCCAAACATCAGAAAATACAAGTTCAAGAGGAAAAGTAGACACACTTGACGATATAGGATAAGCTACCTGATGGCTCTTTGACAAGCATCACACACTGACTCTTTGTTTGACTCACTAAACTAAATATTATTCTCACGAAGGACTTGGTGAACTATAGCTGAAGAAGGATGACCTAAACGCCTATGCCAAAGTGAGGAAGACAACTTGGCTACACCATGGACTTGCCGGCCAGAAGAGGATGATGATGGCGCCGGCATGGGATAGAGGCCTCCCACACATTTACCTTGTAGTAGGATTTCCGTCGTGTCCCGATCCTTGACAAACAAAGAGTTAGGCCAATACTCAACAAAGGCATGATTATATATAGCAAGACGACTAGTGGATAAAAGGCTTTTGGTGGCTTTGGGAACATGCAAGATGTTTTTGAGATGCAAATCATGAGTAGGGGTATGAATTACAGAATGACCAACATGACGAATATCCATACCTGCACCACTGGCTCTATGAATCTGCTCGTTCCCATTGTATCGATCACGCACATGAAGCTTCTCTAGCTCGCCCGTGACATGATCCGTAGCACCAGAATAACTGTACCAGTTTATATCAACTCCACGGGATCCAAACCCATAGGCTGCTCTAGCAGACTTGTTAGGACCCCGATAGCTCTTCTAGAACCTTTTCCAGCAATTCAGCGATGTATGACCAGTCTTGCCACACACCTGGAAGATCTTATCACTTCGCCCACCTCCATAGGTACGATTTCCTTGTGGATTGCGCCCACTTTCATTTCCTCGGCCACCTCTGTAGCCACCATGGTAGTTGTTGTTGCGTTGATCATAGCCACCCCGTTGATCACGATACTGAAACTGTTGTTGATCGCGATACTGATCATGAAAAGGAGCACGTCCACAGCCACCATTGCGGCCACCACGGGTTGCAGCATTTGCCGATGATCCACCACCATTGTTCCGATCCTCCATCCGAGACTCATATATCATGAACTGAGAATAGGCATCACTCAGGCTCATATTTTTTCTGCCTTGAGGAGTGCATTGATCGCATCAACAAAGCCATCATATTCATCATCTAGCCCGGCAAGGATGTATAAGATCACATCCACAGAGTCCGTGGGCTTTCCCGCTGCAGCCATCTCATCAGATAGGCTTTTGATTTGATCCAGATACACATGTCCGGACTTGTCCTCCTTGTGTCATTGATTCAACTTGGTGCGAAGGTGCACCACATGGGACTGCGACTGAGCGGAGAACATCTCCACCACGGCCTTCCAGACTGTTGCAGACGTTGGGAGACCAACCATCTGCGTCAAGACCTCCTTCGCCATGTTCCTGACCAGAAAGCCTAACCCAGTCTGGTCCTGCGCTATCCACCACGCATGCTCGGGGTTGGGAATCGTCACCTCAGCCCCATCCATGTACTTCGTCTTCAGGGTCTTCTCTGGTTCCACCACCGATCCATCGAGGAACCCGTACAAGCTGGGCTCCGTGGATCTCAGGCAGAACTTGGGTCTGCCATAGCAGGAAATTATGTCGGGTAAGCTTCTCCGAGATCGAGATATTGAGGTCTGCCGTGCCGGTCGTCGTGGAGGAGGAAGACGACGCGAACGCCATGAAGGTTGCGGCGGCGGCTTCGATCTAGATGCGTTTTTGGAAGAGCGTAGGCTCTGATACCATATGAAACAATATGGGCAGCGTTACCCTAACAAGGGACGCGGTGTTGCTTTATATATGAGGCATACATCGTACATACATGGGACTCTGTACAGAGATACATACGGAATACACACAGGAGACCTATACAGATGTACAGCTAGACTATGTCGTTTAACACTCTTGATCACGAAGTCATCGTTGAATATATAGGAGCCATTATTGATCTTCAGGTCCCGCTATTAGTTATTGGTCGGAGAGGTTTCTTGATCATGTCTGCATCATTTGCGAACCGTAGGGTGACACACTTAAGGGTTGATGTAGTTTAAGTAGAATATGGTATGGAGCTCGAATGTTGTTCGGAGTCTCGGATGGGATCCATGACATCATTAGGAAGTTTGTAATGGTCCGGAGAATAAGATTCATATATAGAAAGTCATTTTCCGGGGATCGGAAAAAGTTTGGTTCTAGAAAGACCGGAAGGGTCCAGAATATTATGGAACGTTTCGGAAGTGTCCGGGACAACCCGGGCTGTCTAAGGAAGTCCGGAGGGTTCCAGAATAGGTGTATCCACGTTTTTTCCTTAAGGGTTAAGGAGTTTTTCCCTAAGAAAAATTCGGATTTGGCAAAAGAGTCCTAGTTCTAGTAGCTTTCGGCTGACAGAAACCTACCGGAACTCTCCCAAACTTTGGGGGCAGGTCTTGGATGACCCAAGGGCCTTTTACACCAATAAAAGAAGGGAAAGGGGAGCCCCAAGAGTTGCACAAGTTGCAGCCCAAGCCCCCTCTCCCCAAACCCTGGCCGCCCCTTCCTCCTCCTCCCTCTTGCACGGCTACGGCGAAACCCTGCAGGATTTCTCCACTACCACCGCCACCACGCCGTCGTGTTTCCGGGATTATGAGGATGATCTACTACTTCCACTACCCACTAGAACGGGGAGAAGGACGTCGTCATCAACATCGTACGTGTGACCTACTACGGAGGTGCTGCCCGACTGCAGCACTGGAGGGATCTTCTTCTCTCTCTTGAGAGCTGTAAGTGATCGACTACATCAAACACGAGTACAACCTCTTTAACGCTTAGCGATCTACAAGGGTATGTAGAACTTATCTCGTTGTACCATCTAGTAGATTAGATATTGGCTTTTCTCCTGGATTGGATCTTGGTTTTATTCGTTCTCGCGGTAGGAATTTTTTTTCTATGATACGAACCCTGCACAACAAACTCCAGGCATAAGGTGCACTGTCACATTCGCCGGCGGAGCCTTCTGGGATGCAACACTCCAGCTAAATTCAGTAGGACATGCATCAGGAAGATCTTCGTCTTGGTGCGAGAGGAACCCCAGGACCGCCGCCTTTATTCCGGGCGAGCCCCCACGCAGCAGGCCAACCTAGCCGCCAGTCTCACTGAAAGACGGTGGAACAAGCGGCCCTAGGATGCGTGCGTGAGCCAGTAGGCCACACTGCAGCCCTCGACAACCGTCAAACCCCAGCTCGCGAAGCCCATCTAGGTCAAGATCATGCCTTGGCAGTAACCACCGAAGGTCGCCGCAAGCAGCAACCACCGAAGGCCGTCGTTGCCCTAGACGTCAGCTGCCACCGCACCCCACCACCAGCTGCGCCACCCCACGTTCCACCGCGCCGCCACAGGATGGTGGGCCTAGGCGGGAGACCTAGACCCGCGACATGCCTCCACCGTGGGGTGAGATAGCCGCCCGGCCGGGAACACCGCCCTGGACACCACCCACGACGATCTCGTCGACGTTGCTGACAAAGGCTTAACTTCGTCAATGCCCACGATGATGGACTTCGGTTTCAGGAAGGAGGACGTTGGCGAATCAACAAACCGGTTAGTCAAACTTAGGCAGCCGACGAGTATTACTATCAAGGGCGAATCACCGAGATTAAAATATGTGGAACTAGGGTTACATGGGTGTTTTCTCTGATTCGATATCTCTCCCCTCAGTGGCTCCTCCCAGCCCTTATATAGCGAGCTAGGTCGTAGAGTCCACCTCGACGTGGAGTTACAGTATATGTCGGTTCACCCGATATGGGCTTAGCTTTCCTAATGAGATATCTTTAGATTCCTTGAGACTTCTCCGTGGGATTTCCTCTATTCCCTCCTGGGCTTTGTACTCGGGATCGCAATGCTTAGGACCCGATATGGCATACTCATGCCAGTCCCCTGAGATTCTACGAGTCGCAGACTCGGGTCGAATCTCAAAACCTTTGATTCCTTCTTTCTTTGACTTCTTATTTCGTTGATTTCTTCTTTCTTTGATCATGAAGCAATATTTCATTATTTCTTGCATGAATAAATATTATATTCGTAGGGATTTTGGTAAACCAGCCCGATGCATCCGAAGGGATCGGGAATCAGTTAATTGCCTGAGCAAATGCGGGGAACCTACTTCAAACTTGCGTCCCCATACACGAATTCAGAAACCATGCGTAACTCAGCTTGGGCCACAGAGGACTTATCGAGTTCTATGTTCCAGCATAAGAGTTTTACCTGACGCATCCATCAGGATTTTTCATCACATTATTGACAATGCGGATATTTCTAGCAGAGTGTAGTCTGTGATGGTGCTAGGCCTCACATGATATGATCCTGATGGTCTTACCTTCATGCTCTAGCCTGGCCTCTGGAGGCTCACGACGACGCTGCCCAGGATTTTGTATTTATTTATTTATCAGATGCCCAGTTTGGCTGTTGGATTGCCCGAAATTGTCGGGTTGAACTTCTTCTAGATGCATGCACTACCGATGGGAGTAAAGGACGAAGTAATATTCGTTAAGTGTTTACCACTTGAACATATATTAGAAGCTTTACGTCTGACCTCCGCTCAACTTGAATGTTCGTTAAGTGTTACCACTTGAACATGTATTTTGAAGCTTTATGCCTGACTTCTGCTTGATTTTGTCTCTTCTTGTTTTCTATCGGGTGCGCGTTCAGCGCTCCCGATGGGAGTATCCCCCGAGGCTATGCTCGAGTACTTGTAGTCGAGTATAGGCTCAAAGTATCTTCATCTTCATGTAGCTGCAAATTTTTATCGGGTGCGCGGCGAGCTCTCCCGATAGTAGTAGCCCTCGAGACTATGGTTGAATACTTATATTCGACCATATGCTCAAAGAGTCTTGTAAAGAAATGTGATTATGATGCCAATGAAAGACTTACTTGTTCCTCCCGGATGATGCCTATTTTATCGGCTGCGCGTCAAGCGCTTTCAATGGGAGTAGCTTCCGTGGCTATAGTCGAGTATGAATACTCGAGCATAGGATCAAAGATATTTCTTCGAGTATTTTCGTTGCTAAGCTCGTGCTTAGCGACGCCGATAAGGGCGGTGTAAACTTTATAAGTAATACAGTTTCATGATTGCGTATTTGTAATATAATGTAACTTTATAAAAAAATACTTGCATATAACTTTTGTCAATGCGTGAGGCATTTTCGTATTTTATATCGATGCCTTTTTGCATAAATCAATGTTTTACTACTCAGGCCAAGACACTCTTGAAAAAGTATTCAGCCCCCGCCTTATTCGGGTATGTTTTAATAGTGAAGCATTGAATCGAAGACCCCGAGTATCGGGTGTAAAATAATAGAAATATTAACAGAAGAACTTATCTTTACTAATGACGATATACGACGATACAGTATGATCGGTTGGATTCAACCGAAGGCCCATAGGGTGACGAACTCGATATCATGGCTAAGAAGTCTTATTTGTAAGTAATATAAAATGCTTGTCTAGGAAGCCTAGCCATGGGCCTCATTATTCAATATAAAAGCTAAGTACTTAAGCGTAGAAGCGACGTAGATGCTGGATGTTCCACGAGTTTGGTTCCATCTGACCCGTTTTCTTATCCTTAATCCATTATGATCCTCTGGGGATGACTTCTATGACGATATATGGCCTGATCCAGGGAAACTCGAGTTTTCGATGTTTTTCTTGCTTCAATCGAAGGACTAAGTTACCGACCTCAAAAGATCGGGGTCTTAGTCGGCGACGGTGGTGATTTCTCAGATTCTTATGATACGCTATGGCCTAGGCAAGTGCCACATCGCGGGCTTCATCCAGTACGTCCATGTCATCTTCGACTTCTTTGGTCGATGCAACCTCTTCATATCCTGTGACTCGTGGAGCATCGTGTGTGATCTCGACTGGAAGCACAACTTCGCCACCGTGAACCATGAAGAACGAGGTTTCTTGCGTAGCTGTGTTTGGAGTTGTTCGTAAACTCCACGGGACAGAGGAGAGTTCTTCGACCCAAGCGTCGCTTTAGTGGTGTCAGCAACCGCTTCTTTAGTGGTGTCAGCAACCGCTTCTTAATGCCACTGCATATGAGGCCATTGGCCGTTTCAACTTCTCCGTTTGTCTGCGGGTGCGCCACTCAGGCAAATTTTAGTTGGATGCCAAGCTTATCACAAAACTCCTTGAACTCTCCTTAAGTGAAGTTAGAACCATTATCCGTGATGATACTATGGGGAACGCCGAAGCGGAAGACGATTGACTCCACAAAGTTCACCGCCGCCGTTGCCTCGGCCGTTGTAACTGGTTTTGCTTAAATCCATGTTGTAAACTTGTCGACTACTACGAGCATATAAACATGTCCTCCAGGCGAAGATTTGTGTAATTTTCCAACCATATCCAACCCCCATTCCGCGAAGGGCCATGCTAAAGGTATCGGCATCATCTCTGCCGCCAGTACTTGAGGTTTCTTGGCAAACACCTGGCATCCCTCCCAGGTTTTGACAATCTCCTTGGCGTCTTCCACAACAGTTAACCAATAAAACCCTGCTCTAAAAGCCTTGACTCTTATTGCTTGATAACTTGCATGATGACCACAGATCCCTTCGTGTATGTCCTTAAGGATAGCTTTCCCTTCCATGGGTGCGACGCACCGCTGAAGGACGCTCGTGATCCTCCTTTTTGTATAATTCAGCTTTCACCACCCGACAAGCTTTAGAGCGCCAGGCAATCTGTCGTGCTTCGACTTGGTTGTCTGAAAACTCTTTATTTAGCAAATATGCTAAGTATGTCTGTATCCATGTAACTTCCACCATCATAACATCCTTTGTCACTTCGTCGCGGTTGTGTCTATTTCCATATCGCCGGGTGCGGCCGTAACCCCCTGTGTTCTTCCCTTTCGCCTTTTCACCTTTAGAATTATTTGCCTCTGATGGTTTCTTTTCCTTGATAGAACGTTCCTTGATCTTTTCCCAAAATACTCATGGTGGAACTTGTAAACACTGTGATCCGATGTTTGCAAGCATATAAGCTTTCTCATTGCTTGATCTACTGATGTGTGAGGCTTTGCAGCCATCAACGATCCCTCGAGATTGATGTACATATCTCGATATGCTATCATATTGTCGCTTATGGCATCACATTGATTCATGACTTATTTGACTGCAAGATTGGAGTCGCCAAAGATTTTGAGACGAGTCGCACCGCACGCTTTTGCCATACGCATGCAGTGCAACAAATCCTCGTATTATGCTTCATTGTTAGATGCATTTGCAAAGCTCATCCATATAACATATCACATCTTATATCCTTGCGGTGATATCAAAACCACACCAGCTTTTGCGCCCTCCAAGCGTTTGGATCTATCGAAGTATATTGTCCAAGCACTCGATAAATCTGGTGGTCCTATGCTTTGGATTTCCATCCATTCTGCCGTGAAGTCTGGTAGCACTTGTGACTTGCTGGGCTTGTGTTTTCTTGTATGTTATGCCCCGAGGGAAAAGTTTGATTCACCAAAGGGAGACACGTCCCATCGCCAGTGGATTATTCCATATGTTTTACAAGGGTGCCTCGTTGACCACGATGATTGGGTGCTCCGAAAAATAATAGCGCAACTTCCTTGCTGTCATGAATACTCAGTATGCTATCTTTTGGTACTGTGGGTACTGCTGCTTCGAGGGCGAGAACACCTCACTTAGGAAGTATACTGGTCATTGGACCCTATGGAATTTTCCTTTCTCTGATCGTTCGAGTACCTCCTTTTTCATTTTTATTGTTTCAGGGACCTTTTGGGCATCTAAAAATCGAGGAAAAATTACCTGATCAGTTTTTTAACTCGAGAAAGACTGTGAGCAAAAGGAGTATGCGAGGGAAGCCACGAGGGCCAAATGGCACAAGGTGGCATACCCTACATGTCTAGGCGCCACCAGGCTCGTTTGAGCCTCGGTCATCATCTTGGGACCCCTTTTATACCAGAGCCTCCGTTTCGCCCAAAAACCTAAGCTATATTTTTCCCGAGATTTATTGAGACGGCGGCGGAGGCGAAGGTCCTCTCCTATTCCGGGAGAGGACATATAATGCTGATCCGGTTCCTCCAGTGAAGGGGAAATTGTTGCCATCGACATCACAACTCCTCCTTGGCTCGGGGGGAGGCATCTCCATCAGCACCATCATCACCACCATCTCCGTCTACAAGATCTACTTCATCCCCCGCATAGTTTGTGTTGAATTAAACCCTGGATCTCATTTTGAGGCTAGTTGCATGTTTGTGATTGGTAGTTTATCTTTATTTGGTGGAGAGATTATATATTCAGATTGTGTTGTAATCATTATGCCTCTGGTCCATATCATGTTTGACACTGATGTCTACGGGTGCTTCTATTCTTGTAGACAGTGTTGGGCCTCCAAGAGCAGAGGTTTGTAGAACAGCAGCAAGTTTCCCTTAAGTGGATTACCCAAGGTTTATCGAACTCAGGGAGGAAGAGGTCAAAGATATCCCTCTCAAGCAACCCTGCAATAACAAAGCAAGAAGTCTCTTGTGTCCCCAACTCACCAAATACACTTGTCAGGTGTATAGGTGTACTAGTTCGGCAAAGAGATAGTGAAATACAAGTAATATGGATGTATATGAGTGGCAATAGCAATCTGAATAAAATATGGCAGCGAGTAAACATGCAACAAAACAGTAAACAAACGGAGATTTGATGCTTGGAAGCAAGGCCTAGGGATCCTGCTTTCACTAGTGGACACTCTCAACAATGATCACATAATAGGACTACTCTACACTCTTTTGTTGGATGATGAACGCATTGCGTAGGATTACACGAACCCTCAATGCCGGAGTTAACAAGCTCCACAATGCAATGTTCATATTTAAATAACCTTAGAGTGCAAGATAGATCAACATAATTACACCAAGAACTAACATAGCATGCACACTATCACCATCATGCATATGTAGGAGGAATAATACACATCAATACCATCATAGCAATAATTAACTTCATAATCTACAAGAGATCATAATCATAGCCTACGCCAAGTACTCACACGGTGCACACACTATCACCTTTACACACATGGAGGAGGAATAGAGTACTTTAATAACATCACTAGAGTAGCACATAGACGATATTCAACTAGATCACATAAAGAGAGAGATGAACCACATAGCTACAGGAGCCCTCAGCCCCGGGGTGAATTACTCCCCTCCTCATCATGGAGGCAGCGATGGCGGTGAAGATGGCGGTGGAGACGGCGGTGGAGATGACTCCGGGGCAATTCCCCGTCCGGCAGGGTGCCGGAACAGAGACTTCTGTCCCCCGAATCTTGATTTCGCGATGGCGGCGGCTCTGGAAGGTTTTCTCCGTATCGTGGCTCTCCGTCAGGGTTTTCGATGCAGGGGCTTTATATAGGCGAAAGGGCAGCGTCGGAGGGTCGAAGGGGCGACCACACCATAGGGTGGCGCGGGCCCAGCCTGGCCGCGCCACCTGGGCCCACAGGCCCTCCTCCGGTGGCTCTCGGTGTCTGGATGCTTCCGGCAAAATAGGAACCTGGGCGTTGATTTCGTCCAATTCCGAGAATATTTCGTTACTAGGATTTCTGAAACCAAAAACAGCAGAAAACAGGAACTGGCTTCGGCATCTTGTTAATAGGTTAGTTCAAAAATGCATAAATATGACATATAATGTGCATAAAACATGTAGGTATCATCAATAAAGTAGCATGGAACATAAGAAATTATCGATACGTCGGAGACGTATCAGCATCCCCAAGCTTAGTTCTGCTCGTCCCAGTAAAACGATAACAAAGATAATTTCTTAAGTGACATGCCATCATAACCTTGATCATACTATTGTAAGCATATGTAATGAATGCATCGATCAAAACAATGGTAATGACATGAGTAAACAAATGAATCATAAAGCAAAGACTTTTCATGAATAGTACTTTCAAGACAAGCATCAATAAGTCTTGCATAAGAGTTAACTCATAAAGCAATAATTTAAAGTATAGACATTGAAGCAACATAATGGAAGATTAAGTTTCAGCGGTTGCTTTCAACTTATAACATGTATATCTCATGGATAGTGTCAACATAGAGTAATATAACAAATGCAATAAGCAAGTATGTAATGCACAGTTCACAAGTGTTTGCTTCTTAAGGTGGAGAGAGATAGGTGAACTGACTCAACATAAAAGTAAAAGAAAGGTCCTTCAAAGAGGAAAGCATCGATTGCTATATTTGTGCTAGAGCTTTTATTTTGAAAACATAAAGAGAGCATAAAAATAAAGTTTTGAGAGGTGTTTGTTGTTGTCAACGAATGGTAGTGGGTACTCTAACCCCCTTGCCAGACAAACCTTCAAAGAGCGGCTCCCATTTTATTTTATTTTTGGGTGGCACTCCTTCCAACCTTTCTTTCACAAACCATGGCTAACCGAATCCTCGGGTGCCTGCCAACAATCTCATACCATGAAGGAGTGCCTTTTATTTTAGTTTTATTTAGATGACACTCCTCCCCACCTTTGCTTTCTCAAGCCATGGCTAACCGAATCCTTCGGGTGCCGTCCAACAATCACATACCATGGAGGAGTGTCTATTTTTGTTAATTAATTTGGGACTGGGAATCCCATTGCCAGCTCTTTTTGCAAAATTATTGGATAAGCGGATGAAGCCACTAGTCCATTGGTGAAAGTTGCCCAACAAGATTAAAAGATAAACACCACATACTTCATCATGAGCTATAAAACATTGACACAAATAAGAGGTAATAACTTTTGAATTTGTTTAAAGGTAGCACTCAAGCAATTTACTTTGGAATGGCGGAGAAATACCATGTAGTAGGTAGGTATGGTGGACACAAATGGCATAGTGGTTGGCTCAAGGATTTTGGATGCATGAGAAGTATTCCCTCTCGATACAAGGTTTAGGCTAGCAAGGTTATTTGAAACAAACACAAGGATGAACCGGTGCAGCAAGACTCACATATAAACATATTGTAAGCATTATAAGACTTTACATCGTCTCCTTGTTGTTCAAACACCTCAACCAGAAAATATCTAGACTTAGAGAGACCAATCATGCAAACCAAATGTAACAACCCAACTTTTGTGCATTTGCTTAAATTTTTGGAATACAAAATTTAGGGCCAACAAAAACTTTTCTGTTTTTATTTCTTGCATGCATGTTTGGTCTTGTCATTGTTTGATTTGAATATATGTGTGTTTGCCTTGTGAAAATCTCCACTTGTGTGTAAATCCTTAAAACCCTTAGACTCTAATTTACTTCTCCGCTATTTTAGACTACTAATATATTTCTAGTCTTTGTCATGCTATTTTTCAAAAACCTTCTTTTAATAAAAATAGGAAAAATTGTTGATATGTTGTATCACAACTTTTCCACCGAAAAATAATATCTGCCTAATTATTTTAGTTGTTTACTTTCTTTTGGACAATGCATGTTAACAATACTTATACCATTTCTTGCTTTTCTCCCTCTTATTATTAAGTCTGGGAAAATCTATCTTGCTAAATAAAGTAAGTAGAGATTTTTGAAAACATTATGTCCTACCGAGTTACTCTCCATTTTTTTTTAAAGTCCTTTCCCAACTAAATTTCCTTCAAATTTGGGTCACATCTCTTATATTGATCAAAACCCTACTTTTAATTTTACAAAGACATAATTTTAAATGGCATCTTCTCCATCCCAACTTCACCCATATGATTCATTTGCAGGGATCAAATCCACTCTGATCCACCATCCATCATCACCTTGACCCCACTATTTGTTGATTCCCCACATCTTAAAGGCCGGGTTATCTTTTGTCAACTCCATCTCTAATTCTCCACACTTTATCCAATCTTCCTCCAAACCACCGACCTAATCTTGGCTTAGCAACATTGTGTGTTGGTTGACATGCATGGATGCTAGCACCTCCCTTTTCTCTCACTCTTGCCACCACCACACATGTGTGCATGCATGGTTCTTCCCATCGTGTATGAAAGAGAGAAAGTGAGAGAAGAGGAAGGCCGGGGCCTGGTGAGCACATGCAACCGACAGGCATGCCTCCACCCATGCCAGGACAAGCACTGTGGCACCTGCAAGCCCTGCATCCCTCTCCTGTCCCTCCCCTAGCTAATCAAAGACTCACCCATCACTTCTCTCTTTTGGAAAAACCCGCACGGGAGACAACTCCCCCTCTCTCCCTGTCTGCTGCGCCTGCACACGAAACCAACACGCGTAGACGCTCACCACACCTCTCTCTCCCTCCCAGGCATCCCCATGCTCGTATTCTGGCACCACGGCCCCGTGACGACCCGGGTGGTGACCACGCGCGCCGCTCATGGACACGGCCACGCCCTCGTCGCCTCAGGCATCTCCCGTCCCCCTGGACCCTGCACGATGGTGCATACGTGCACCACGCACGCTCACCGAAACGGAGACGAGCTCCCTCGACCTGTCCTGGACGCTATCATCCACCTCCCGTGATCGTCGTTTCGTCGAACAGATGGCGGATCGACGTGACCTGACCGCGCTGGCGTCTCCCTCGCGTTCCCGACACCTGCGTCCATCCAAGGACTCTCCCCGCGGCTCTGAGACAAGGTTCCACCGCCCTTCTTGTCCAATCGCGTGCTGCCGCCCCCTCCCTCTCTCACGCCGACCCACGGCGCCCGTGCACCCGCTCGCCACAATAAAAAGGACACCGCCCTCCTCTTCCCAGACCCATTCGCCACCAGAACCCTCCATAACTCGACCTACCCCAACCGGGCGGAGAGGCCCTGTCTCCCTCTCCGTCGCCCGTGCTCGCCGTCGGTAACCGCCGCGTCGCGGTGAAGGTTGCCGTGGCACCAGGCCACCATTTCTCTCCCTACCTTGCTTCCTGGAAGCTCCTATCTCCTCTGTCTCTAACGCGCATCCTCTCGCCGCGCAGGTTGGCCCATAGGCGTCGTGCGCGTGAGCAGCAGGGAGGTCCCGTCGCCGTCGACCGTCATCGACCACTGCTGTTTCCGCCGCCTCGACTACCTTCCGGGAGCGGACCTTCTTCCGCTTCCAACGCGCCTGCTCTCGCCAGAAACAGCGCCCCGAGGTGAGCGTGCGGTGCGTCAGAAGCCGCTAGGGTTTGTCCTCCGCCGTCCGCCTCGTTGCTGGGTAGAAGAGAGAGCAGCAGCGGTTGGATTAGAATCCAACCGTTGCATGCATCTGTGCCCATGGCCCGCGCGCCAACCTGGCGTCCACGTCGGCCGAATCGGGCCCGCGCAATCCCGCGTGTCCGCATACGAGGCTGGCCCGCCCAGCGGCTGATCGGAGCCGGATCTGGGCCGCGCCGCCACTTCCGGCCCACTGTCCCCTTTTTCTTTAATATGAAAAATTCTGCCAGAAACTACTGCCTAGCTTTTAAATCACCATTTATTCCTCGATGATCCGATTTGGATGATTCAAATGGCTGATTGCTCATGAATAAATTCCTAACCAGATAAAGTTGCATGCATATGATTAGGGGTTGTAAAAATATGCTGATAAATAAAACCCTAGAATGTTACTGATTGAGTAATTTATTTCTTGTGTGATAATTAAAGATCTATTTTGCATGAGGTTGATTTTGTTGTGAAGTAGAAGTATGTAGCTTTATTTTCGCACTGGTCCCACATGCAAAAGCTTCCTGGATTTTGTTTGGTTAATAAATCAAAATTTGTCCAGAGAGCCCTTCTCTGATTTTTAGTTCAAAAACTACACAGGATTTTGAAGCAAATCCAAGGGCTACCTGTAGATATAATGTTAAGATATTTCTGTGCCAAAGGAAATAATTTTTAGAGTGGTATTTTATGCCTGGGGAATTTATTACTGAAACAGGGCACCTTTCCAGTATTTAATTTTTATAAAATCATTTACAAAACAGAAAAATACCAAACCAGTGGGGTTAGTTCACATTTAGTCTTACCTATCCAGGGGTATGTTTGGTGTTGTTTTGTGATGCTCTGATACTGGTGTGGATAGCTGTTTGTGTTCTCTGTATTCTGGCTTGTTTAAATTGTCTAGGCTAATTAAAAATTAATCTGCAAGTGTTTCTTGTGTAAGAGTGTTCTAAATGTTGTTAGCTTTCAGTAGGTATGCTGCATGTATTTTTATGACTCACAGAAAGATTTAGACCATTTAAATGGTTCTTAAGTCATTTCTGGAATTATAAAAATCATATCTTTTGTTTTAAAAATCATAAATTAGTGAAACCACTTTCAGTAGCTTGAATTTTTAAACCTTTACATACTGTGATTTTACCAAATTTTTGTGTGTGCACTATTCTGGAATGGTTTGTTGATTCGGTGTGTGTTTGTTTCTTTTTATTTTGCGACGCTAGATTCGAACGCCGCCGGAAATAAAGGAGGAGGTGAATTTGGAGGATTTGAGGAAGAAGGTCAGGGACACTTTGCTGATCAAGGCAAGCCACCTCTTGATGCATGTCTCATCCTAATTATCTTACTCTTGCATTATCACATGTTTTGATAAATTTCATGTCTTTTATTTATTTATGTGAGTGGTTCCACCACTCGAAGTTTTATTATTCCACCCTTACGGGTGCAGCCCTCGTGTTACCTACTGATCACACACTTGCTACTGGTATGGTGCTTAGCACCTTATCATCCTTGTCGCCGCTTTTCAAAGAAAAGTCGGACTATAGGTCAGGAGCCCTCTTTAAAAAGGTTTGTGAAAATGTTTTCAAGAAAGGAAGTGTTTCGAAAACCTTGGAATGGGGTAGCTCTGCCCAAGTGTGAGTTTTTTAAAAAGGAAAAGGTTTTTGGGAAGAAAAGTTGCTGGAGGCAAGTGGAGAAAATTGTTTTCGAAAAACTTTGGTGACTGAGTACCTAACCGGACCTAGCCAGTACAACCACATTACCCTTTAGTGGGACGGGGCGTAGCGTAGTAGTTTGTCTCGCCTTAGTTTGGGTCCTGCAAGTGTAGTGGCAGTCCGACCATGGACGCTTCGACCGGGGTTCTTCCCATGGAAAGGGACGCAACCCATTTGCCTGTTTAGGTACGCGGGGTACAACGCATGAGCTCCCATTGAAATATGCCTAAGAGGTTGGATGGCATTCCGGAGTGTCGAGTGTGCTGGGGACCTTGCTACTCCTGGACAGCCCTCGGACTCTGGTGTTGGGAGGTACAACTCATTCGGCATGTCTTAGGCTAAGGCGAGCAGGCGAAAAACTACGATCGGGTACTTGTCGTGGCATATGTTATTATGCAGGGATGATGCCCACACGATGAGTATTCGGATCTTGTGGGGAAAGTGTACAACCTCTGCAGAGTGTAAATCTATTCGAATAGCCGTGTCCGCGGTTATGGACGTGGGAATGGAAGCTGCTGGGCATTAAAGGAAAGTTTTGTTTTTACAAAAGTGTTTTTCCAAAAAGGTTTTGGAGATGTACCTGGGAGGTACGGTGGAAAGTTGAGATTGTTTTGGTCATTCCGATGGCCGGAAAGAAAATGGGTCTTCCTTACCTATTAGTCTTCAAATAAACTTGTTTTCAAAAAGGTTTTTCAACAAAGGTATATAGATGTCATACTCTCGAGAGGAACCACCTCTCGCTCCTTGTCGCCCTAGTATAGTGCCTGTTCCTTGCTACTGCCATATTGCATATCCTTTATTTCTCTCTAAGGTGGTTTGCGAGTACATTCAAATGTACTCATTGGCATTGTTGTCCTGGCTATTTACTTGGCCAGACTTTGAAGAGGAGTACTACGAAGACGAAGAGTACGATGCCGAAGACGCGAACTAGGACGCTCTCCCAGTCAGCCGCCTGTAGGGTAAAGGCCTGACTTGGGTTCCACCGCTGTTTGGAGTCAAGATGTTTTCGCTGCTGTTTGTTGAATTACGGCCTTGATGGCCGATGTTGTAAGCCTTCCATAATACTTTTAATTCGGTACTGTAATGGATGTTGTAATCTGGTATCAGTTCGGTTATGTATTCACGATGGAATGATCTTGGGATCGTGAAATTGTATGCATAACAGGAGTTCTGGACTGGTAAGTCCGGGGCCCCACAGAGCTGGTATCAGAGCCATCCTGACTGTAGGAGACCTTAGTTAGCATGGGCGTTAGTTAGGAAAATACTACTTTGGTAAAATTATTTACTAAACCTATTTTCCTAAATACTAGAAGTTTAGCTTCTATCTTTCTTACCCTTTCAAAAAAAAAAATTCTAATTCTCACCTCTCTGATTTTTAGCGACTTTAAAAGTTCTTATTCTACTATCACATCCTCTTCCAAACCTATATAATTGGCGATGTTCCCCCAACTCAGACACCCGGACTCGAGGTATTGAAGACCTGACAAGCTCAGTTGATTCGGATAGGATACACCAAATATTAGGTGTCCATTGGAACTAGTCCTATGCGCGATTCCCGTAGTCGTTGTAGTTTCCGAAGTGTGAGCTTGATTGGTTGTATGTGATTGTTGTGTGATGCTATTTTGTGCCTTCGGCACTCCTGCTATGATATGCCTTTGTTTTCGCCTATTTTTGCTTGGTTGTTTTCGTTTTAAAAACTTTCGTTTTTACCAAACCCTCCCCTTTTAAGTGGCTACCCATCTCCTTGTTCCCCCATTAATATCTGAATCCACCCTTCTTCAGGATGGTCGACACCCGTAGAGGAAGCGCTAGCGGGTCAGACCAAAACCCCCCTCAACCTCCGGACCCAACCATGGCGCAACTTCTACGCCTTATGATGGACGACCATGAGGCAGCACGCGCAGAGCGCCAAGCTAACCTTGCTACCCTTCAGCACCTCGCTCAGCTTGCTACCGGAAACGCCAACAACAATAATGGTGGGAACGGCAATGGAGACCCCCGCTCCAAGCTGAAGGATTTTCAAAGTACCAACCCGCCTGTCTTCTCCAAGTGCACTGAACCCCTCGACGCCGATGATTGGCTTCGCACCATTGAGAACAACTTGGAGGTTGCCGGAGTCGGCGATAATGAGAAGGTTCTGTTTGCCACTCATTACCTCTCCGGACCTGCCCGCGCTTGGTGGGAAAATGTCAAAGCTATTCAAGCTGAAGGACACGTAATTGACTGGGAAGAATTCAAGACCAAGTTCCGCAAGACCCACATCCCCTCAGGACTGATCAAGCTCATGAAGGACAAGTTCATGAACCTGAGGCAAGGAAGTATGTCTGTGGTGGATTACCTGGACAAGTTCACCACCTTGTCTAGGTATGCTCCGGAGGATACCGACACTGAAGAGAAGAAGAAGGACCGCTTTCTGAACGGTCTGCACGATGAGCTGCAAAGTATCTTAGTAGCTGTCCCATACCCCGACCTTGAGTCTCTGGTGGATGCTTCCATCATGGTTGAGAGCAAGCGCAAGAATGCAATTGAAAATCGCAAGCGCAAGGCACTGATGCTGCAGGGCAGCTCCAGCACTCAGCAACCCCGCAGTCTGCCCCCACCTAGGTTGGCGCCCCAGCAACAGTGGACCCCTCCCCCTGCACCTCGTCCCAACAACCTCAACCAAAATCCAAACTACAACCGCCAGAATAACACTGTTCGCAAACCCCCCAATGGATGCTACGCCTGCGGACAACCGGATCATTACTCTAACGAGTGCCCCAACAAAGTGGCTACTGGACAGCGCCCCAATGCGCCCAAGCCAAATCAAGGACAATCTCGCACCGCTTCCGGGAGGAACCAGAACCATATGAAGCCAGCTGGACCACCTAGAGGACACCTGAACCATGTCAACGCAGAAGAAGCTCAGGAAGCTCCGGATATTGTTCTGGGTACATTTCTTGTCAACTCAGTACCCTCAACTGTTCTGTTTGATTCTGGAGCCTCGCATTCTTTCGTTACCAAGCCTTTTGTGAGAAAAGGAGGTTTAACCCCCACCCCCATGAAGCGACCTATGTTAGTCCAAATCCCTGGATCCACCAGCAAAACCCAAAGTTCTTGCAAGGAGGTTCCTATAGAGATTCAAGGAAAGCGTTTTCACGCGGATCTGATCGTGTTAGGAGAGCAAGGCTTAGAAGTTATCCTCGGGATGAATTGGATGGTGAAGTATAAGGGACACATAGATTGTGTTCGCCGAGCCATAACCCTGACTGCTGAGGACGGTGAAGTAGTTGAGCATGTGGCAACCATGCCCTCATCGAAGGCCTTATGCAAGAAGAGTGTCGCCAGTCCAGCCCTGCATGAAGTACCCATAGCTTGTGAGTATCCTGATGTTTTCCCCGATGAACTGCCCGGTATGCCCCCTGATCGGGATATCGAGTTTATCATTGAGCTAGTTCCCGGAACTGCCCCTATCGCTCAAGGACCCTACCGGATGAACCCTCAAGAATTAGTCGAGTTGAAGAAGCAGTTGGATGACATGTTGAGGAAAGGGTTGATTCGTCCTAGCGCATCACCCTGGGGATCTCCCGTCATCTTTGTGGATAAGCGGGACGGTACTATCCGCCTGTGTGTGGATTACCGTAAGCTTAATGATGTCACCATCAAGAACAAATACCCCCTCCCGAAGATTGAAGACCTGTTCGACCAGATGAATGGGGCACGAGTTTTCTCCAAAATTGATCTCCGAACTGGTTATCATCAACTCAAGGTTCGAGAGTCAGACATTCCCAAGACTGCCTTCACCACACGGTATGGACTTTTTGAATATACCGTGATGTCTTTTGGACTGACCAATGCCCCCGCCTACTTCATGAACCTCATGAACAAGGTGTTCATGAAGTACCTCGACAAGTTCGTCGTGGTGTTCATCGACGATATTCTGATCTACTCCAAGAATGAAGAAGAGCATGCTGAACATCTGCGGATTGTTTTGGGAACTCTCAGAGACCATCAGCTCTATGCAAAGTTTAGTAAATGTGAATTTTGGCTGAAAGAGGTAGGATTTCTTGGTCATGTCATATCTGCCGGAGGAGTATCTGTCGACCCATCCAAAATTCAGTCCATCATGGAGAAGAAAGCCCCTACCAATCAGACCGAAGTCCGCGCCTTTCTAGGATTGGCAGGTTACTACCGTAAGTTCGTTGAAGGATTCTCCAGCATTGCGAGACCCTTAACGCAGCTGTTGAAGAAGGATAAGAAGTTTGAATGGACCGACAAATGTGAGGCTAGTTTTCAGGAACTCAAGAAGAGATTAGTTACAGCCCCCGTCTTGACCATGCCTGATATCACCAAGGATTTTGATGTGTATTGCGATGCATCGAAGCTTGGTCTGGGAAGTGTGCTCATGCAAGAAGGCAAAGTGATAGCCTATTTGTCAAGACAACTCCGACCTCACGAGATGAATTACCCCACTCATGACTTAGAGCTTGCAGCTGTAGTTCACGCCCTGAAAACCTGGCGCCACTATCTAGTGGGAAATCGCTGCGAGATCTACACTGATCACAAAAGTCTGAAGTATATTTTCACTCAGCGGGAGCTGAACATGAGGCAGAGCAGATGGATGGAACTTATCAAGGACTACGATCTCGGTATTCATTATCACCCCGGTAAAGCCAATGTCGTAGCTGATGCCCTTAGTCGAGAGCCCTGTTCGTTGAATGCCCTCATCAAGGTTGCTCAACCCAAGCTGTATGAAGAACTTGAGGAGTTCGGCCTCGAGTTGGTTAGCCATGGTTTTCTGGCCAATATTGAGCTGAAGCCTACTTTGTTTGATCAAATCAAGGAAGCTCAGGTGGGACATGAGAGTATTGAAGGAATCAAGCGTAGGATGGATAGGGAAGAAGTCCCTGGTTTTGCGATTGATGCCAATGGATTTTTGTGGTACAATGGACGCCTCTGTGTACCCAATATCGAAGACTTGAAGCAACTCATCATGAAGGAAGCCCACGACACCCCCTACTCAATCCACCCCGGAGGAACAAAGATGTATCAAGACCTAAAGAAGCAATTCTGGTGGCACGGTATGAAGCGAGAGATAGCCTTTTTCATTGCTCGCTACGACGTGTGCCAGAAAGTGAAGGCTGAGCATCAGCGACCAGCTGGACTACTCCAACCCCTCAAAGTCCCTGAATGGAAATGGGAAGAAGTTGGAATGGACTTCATCACCGGACTTCCTAAATCTCAGCGTGGTCACGACTCCATTTGGGTCATTGTCGATCGACTCACCAAGGTTGCTCACTTCATTCCAGTCAAGACGACCTACCGCGGTACCCGCTTGGCTGATCTTTATATGTCCAGAATCGTGAGTCTTCACGGAGTTCCGAAGAGGATCGTCTCTGATCGAGGTACCCAGTTCACCTCAAAGTTTTGGGAAAGCCTGCATGAAGCTTTAGGAACCAGGCTATCATTCAGCACCGCATATCACCCGCAAACCGGTGGCCAGACCGAAAGAGTAAACCAGATTCTTGAAGACATGCTTCGTGCTTGTGTCCTCGCCTATGGAGCAAAATGGGAAGACTGTCTACCCTTCGCGGAATTCTCTTACAACAATAGCTACCAAGCCAGTATGCAGATGGCCCCCTTTGAAGCCCTATATGGTCGCCGTTGCCGAACCCCTCTCAACTGGTCCGAGACTGGAGATAGTCAAGTCTTTGGACCTGACCATCTTCGCGAAGCTGAAGAACAAGTTCAACTAATCCGTGATCGCCTCAAAGCCGCTCAATCTCGCCAGAAGAGTTATGCTGACTCTAAGCGTCGCGAGCTGACATTCAATGTTGGTGATCATGCCTACCTTCGCGTCACTCCACTCAAGGGAATGCAGAGATTTCACGTCAAAGGGAAGCTTGCCCCAAGATATATTGGACCCTTCAAGGTTCTCGCTCGTCGAGGTGAAGTATCCTATCAACTTGAACTGCCTGCTGAATTAGCGGATTTCCATGATGTGTTCCATATCTCTCTTCTTCGACGATGCCTCCAAGTGCCTGACAAGCCTGAGACATTCAAGAACATCGATTATCGCACCCTCGACCTCAACACCGACTTAACTTATCGAGAAGTACCCCTTCGGATTTTGGAAGAAGCTATCCGTCTCACCCGAAGACGGAAGATTAAATTCTGTAAGGTCCAGTGGAGTAACCATTCCGAGGAGGAAGCCACTTGGGAACGAGAAGATCAACTTCGGAAGGATTTCCCCGCACTCTTCAGTTCTTAGCCACCGAATCTCGAGGACGAGATTCATTTTAAGGGGGGAAGGTTTGTAACAACCCAACTTTTGTGCATTTGCTTAAATTTTTGGAATACAAAATTTAGGGCCAACAAAAACTTTTCTGTTTTTATTTCTTGCATGCATGTTTGGTCTTGTCATTGTTTGATTTGAATATATGTGTGTTTGCCTTGTGAAAATCTCCACTTGTGTGTAAATCCTTAAAACCCTTAGACTCTAATTTACTTCTCCGCTATTTTAGACTACTAATATATTTCTAGTCTTTGTCATGCTATTTTTCAAAAACCTTCTTTTAATAAAAATAGGAAAAATTGTTGATATGTTGTATCACAACTTTTCCACCGAAAAATAATATCTGCCTAATTATTTTAGTTGTTTACTTTCTTTTGGACAATGCATGTTAACAATACTTATACCATTTCTTGCTTTTCTCCCTCTTATTATTAAGTCTGGGAAAATCTATCTTGCTAAATAAAGTAAGTAGAGATTTTTGAAAACATTATGTCCTACCGAGTTACTCTCCATTTTTTTTTAAAGTCCTTTCCCAACTAAATTTCCTTCAAATTTGGGTCACATCTCTTATATTGATCAAAACCCTACTTTTAATTTTACAAAGACATAATTTTAAATGGCATCTTCTCCATCCCAACTTCACCCATATGATTCATTTGCAGGGATCAAATCCACTCTGATCCACCATCCATCATCACCTTGACCCCACTATTTGTTGATTCCCCACATCTTAAAGGCCGGGTTATCTTTTGTCAACTCCATCTCTAATTCTCCACACTTTATCCAATCTTCCTCCAAACCACCGGCCTAATCTTGGCTTAGCAACATTGTGTGTTGGTTGACATGCATGGATGCTAGCACCTCCCTTTTCTCTCACTCTTGCCACCACCACACATGTGTGCATGCATGGTTCTTCCCATCGTGTATGAAAGAGAGAAAGTGAGAGAAGAGGAAGGCCGGGGCCTGGTGAGCACATGCAACCGACAGGCATGCCTCCACCCATGCCAGGACAAGCACCGTGGCACCTGCAAGCCCTGCATCCCTCTCCTGTCCCTCCCCTAGCTAATCAAAGACTCACCCATCACTTCTCTCTTTTGGAAAAACCCGCACGGGAGACAACTCCCCCTCTCTCCCTGTCTGCTGCGCCTGCACACGAAACCAACACGCGTAGACGCTCACCACACCTCTCTCTCCCTCCCAGGCATCCCCATGCTCGTATTCTGGCACCACGGCCCCGTGACGACCCGGGTGGTGACCACGCGCGCCGCTCATGGACACGGCCACGCCCTCGTCGCCTCAGGCATCTCCCGTCCCCCTGGACCCTGCACGATGGTGCATACGTGCACCACGCACGCTCACCGAAACGGAGACGAGCTCCCTCGACCTGTCCTGGACGCTATCATCCACCTCCCGTGATCGTCGTTTCGTCGAACAGATGGCGGATCGACGTGACCTGACCGCGCTGGCGTCTCCCTCGCGTTCCCGACACCTGCGTCCATCCAAGGACTCTCCCCGCGGCTCTGAGACAAGGTTCCACCGCCCTTCTTCTCCAATCGCGTGCTTCCGCCCCCTCCCTCTCTCACGCCGACCCACGGCGCCCGTGCACCCGCTCGCCACAATAAAAAGGACACCGCCCTCCTCTTCCCAGACCCATTCGCCACCAGAACCCTCCATAACTCGACCTACCCCAACCGGGCGGAGAGGCCCTGTCTCCCTCTCCGTCGCCCGTGCTCGCCGTCGGTAACCGCCGCGTCGCGGTGAAGGTTGCCGTGGCACCAGGCCACCATTTCTCTCCCTACCTTGCTTCCTGGAAGCTCCTATCTCCTCTGTCTCTAACGCGCATCCTCTCGCCGCGCAGGTTGGCCCATAGGCGTCGTGCGCGTGAGCAGCAGGGAGGTCCCGTCGCCGTCGACCGTCATCGACCACTGCTGTTTCCGCCGCCTCGACTACCTTCCGGGAGCGGACCTTCTTCCGCTTCCAACGCGCCTGCTCTCGCCAGAAACAGCGCCCCGAGGTGAGCGTGCGGTGCGTCAGAAGCCGCTAGGGTTTGTCCTCCGCCGTCCGCCTCGTTGCTGGGTAGAAGAGAGAGCAGCAGCGGTTGGATTAGAATCCAACCGTTGCATGCATCTGTGCCCATGGCCCGCGCGCCAACCTGGCGTCCACGTCGGCCGAATCGGGCCCGCGCAATCCCGCGTGTCCGCATACGAGGCTGGCCCGCCCAGCGGCTGATCGGAGCCGGATCTGGGCCGCGCCGCCACTTCCGGCCCACTGTCCCCTTTTTCTTTAATATGAAAAATTCTGCCAGAAACTACTGCCTAGCTTTTAAATCACCATTTATTCCTCGATGATCCGATTTGGATGATTCAAATGGCTGATTGCTCATGAATAAATTCCTAACCAGATAAAGTTGCATGCATATGATTAGGGGTTGTAAAAATATGCTGATAAATAAAACCCTAGAATGTTATTGATTGAGTAATTTATTTCTTGTGTGATAATTAAAGATCTATTTTGCATGAGGTTGATTTTGTTGTGAAGTAGAAGTATGTAGCTTTATTTTCGCACTGGTCCCACATGCAAAAGCTTCTTGGATTTTGTTTGGTTAATAAATCAAAATTTGTCCAGAGAGCCCTTCTCTGATTTTTAGTTCAAAAACTACACAGGATTTTGAAGCAAATCCAAGGGCTACCTGTAGATATAATGTTAAGATATTTCTGTGCCAAAGGAAATAATTTTTAGAGTGGTATTTTATGCCTGGGGAATTTATTACTGAAACAGGGCACCTTTCCAGTATTTAATTTTTATAAAATCATTTACAAAACAGAAAAATACCAAACCAGTGGGGTTAGTTCACATTTAGTCTCACCTATCCAGGGGTATGTTTGGTGTTGTTTTGTGATGCTCTGATACTGGTGTGGATAGCTGTTTGTGTTCTCTGTATTCTGGCTTGTTTAAATTGTCTAGGCTAATTAAAAATTAATCTGCAAGTGTTTCTTGTGTAAGAGTGTTCTAAATGTTGTTAGCTTTCAGTAGGTATGCTGCATGTATTTTTGTGACTCACAGAAAGATTTAGACCATTTAAATGGTTCTTAAGTCATTTCTGGAATTATAAAAATCATATCTTTTGTTTTAAAAATCATAAATTAGTGAAACCACTTTCAGTAGCTTGAATTTTTAAACCTTTACATACTGTGATTTTACCAAATTTTTGTGTGTGCACTATTCTGGAATGGTTTGTTGATTCGGTGTGTGTTTGTTTCTTTTTATTTTGCGACGCTAGATTCGAACGCCGCCGGAAATAAAGGAGGAGGTGAATTTGGAGGATTTGAGGAAGAAGGTCAGGGACACTTTGCTGATCAAGGCAAGCCACCTCTTGATGCATGTCTCATCCTAATTATCTTACTCTTGCATTATCACATGTTTTGATAAATTTCATGTCTTTTATTTATTTATGTGAGTGGTTCCACCACTCGAAGTTTTATTATTCCACCCTTACGGGTGCAGCCCTCGTGTTACCTACTGATCACACACTTGCTACTGGTATGGTGCTTAGCACCTTATCATCCTTGTCGCCGCTTTTCAAAGAAAAGTCGGACTATAGGTCGGAGCCCTCTTTAAAAAGGTTTGTGAAAATGTTTTCAAGAAAGGAAGTGTTTCGAAAACCTTGGAATGGGGTAGCTCTGCCCAAGTGTGAGTTTTTTAAAAAGGAAAAGGTTTTTGGGAAGAAAAGTTGCTGGAGGCAAGTGGAGAAAATTGTTTTCGAAAAACTTTGGTGACTGAGTACCTAACCGGACCTAGCCAGTACAACCACATTACCCTTTAGTGGGACGGGGCGTAGCGTAGTAGTTTGTCTCGCCTTAGTTTGGGTCCCTGCAAGTGTAGTGGCAGTCCGACCATGGACGCTTCGACCGGGGTTCTTCCCATGGAAAGGGACGCAACCCATTTGCCTGTTTAGGTACGCGGGGTACAACGCATGAGCTCCCATTGAAATATGCCTAAGAGGTTGGATGGCATTCCGGAGGGTCGAGTGTGCTGGGGACCTTGCTACTCCTGGACAGCCCTCGGACTCTGGTGTTGGGAGGTACAACTCATTCGGCATGTCTTAGGCTAAGGCGAGCAGGCGAAAAACTACGATCGGGTAATTGTCGTGGCATATGTTATTATGAAGGGATGATGCCCACACGATGAGTATTCGGATCTTGTGGGGAAAGTGTACAACCTCTGCAGAGTGTAAATCTATTCGAATAGCCGTGTCCGCGGTTATGGACGTGGGAATGGAAGCTTGGGCATTAAAGGAAAGTTTTGTTTTTACAAAAGTGTTTTTCCAAAAAGGTTTTGGAGATGTACCTGGGAGGTACGGTGGAAAGTTGAGATTGTTTTGGTCATTCCGATGGCCGGAAAGAAAATGGGTCTTCCTTACCTATTAGTCTTCAAATAAACTTGTTTTCAAAAAGGTTTTTCAACAAAGGTATATAGATGTCATACTCTCGAGAGGAACCACCTCTCGCTCCTTGTCGCCCTAGTATAGTGCCTGTTCCTTGCTACTGCCATATTGCATATCCTTTATTTCTCTCTAAGGTGGTTTGCGAGTACATTCAAATGTACTCATTGGCATTGTTGTCCTGGCTATTTACTTGGCCAGACTTTGAAGAGGAGTACTACGAAGACGAAGAGTACGACGCCGAAGACGCGAACTAGGACGCTCTCCCAGTCAGCCGCCTGTAGGGTAAAGGCCTGACTTGGGTTCCACCGCTGTTTGGAGTCAAGATGTTTCCGCTGCTGTTTGTTGAATTACGGCCTTGATGGCCGATGTTGTAAGCCTTCCATAATACTTTTAATTCGGTACTGTAATGGATGTTGTAATCTGGTATCAGTTCGGTTATGTATTCACGATGGAATGATCTTGGGATCGTGAAATTGTATGCATAACAGGAGTTCTGGACTGGTAAGTCCGGGGCCCCACACCAAATTTTAACGAGCTCTATGTAATTATTCATTAATGGGTACAAGGTACATGATGCAAGAGCTTAACCAAAATCTATATGAGCACAACAATTGCCAAGTTTCACATTATTCAAGACATTATACCAATTACTACATAGCATTTCCCGTTTCCAACCATATAACAATTAACGGAGTTTCAACCTTCGCCATGAAAATTAAAAGCTAAGAACACATGTGTTCATACGAACCGGGAGCGTGTCTCTCTCCCAAACAATCATTTATTCAAACAAAAACAAAAACAAAAGCATACAGACGCTCCAAGTAAAGTATATAAGATGTGACAGAATAAAAATATAGTTTCAAGAGAAGAAACCTGATAAGTTGTCGATGAAGAAAGGGATGCCTTGGGCATCCCCAAGCTTAGATGCTTGAGTCTTCTTAAAATATGCAGGGATGAACCACCGGGGCATCCCCAAGCTTAGACCTTTCACTCTTCTCGATCACATTATATCACCCTCTTCTATTGACCCTTGAAAACTTGACACACCAAACTTCAAGCAAACTCATTAGAGGGTTAGTGCATAATCAAAAATTCACATGTTCAGAGGTGACACAAACATTCTTTTCACTTCTGGACATTGCATAAAGCTACTGGACATTAATGGATCAAAGAAATTCATCCAACATAGCAAAAGAGGCAATGCGAAATAAAAGGCAGAATCTGTCAAAACAGAAGTCCGTAAAGACGAATTTAAAGCTGGCACCAGACTTGCTCAAATGGAAAAACTCAAAACTAATGAAAGTTGCGTACATATCTGAGGATCACGCTCGTAAATTGGCATATTTTTTCGAATTTTCTACAGAGGCCTGTGCCCAGATTCATGACAGACAGCAATGCTGTTTCTGCGCAGCGATCCCAAATATAACATCAACTTTAGCATAGAAACTTTACTTGGCACAAAAACATGATAAGGAGAGGTTGCTACAGTAGTAAACAACTTCCAAAACACAAATATAAAACAAATTACTGTAGCAAAATAACACATGGGTTATCTCCCAAGAAGTTCTTTCTTTATAGCCATTAAGATGGGCTCAGCAATTTTGGTGATCCCAAGAATTAGTATTTGAAACAAAAGAGAGCTTCAAGAGGCAAATTCAAAACACGTTTAAGCCTAACATGCTTCCTATGCATAGGAATCTTGTAAATAAACAAGTTCATGAAGAGCAAAGTAACAAGCATAGAAAGATAAAACAAGTGTAGCTTCAAAAATTTCAGCACATAGAGAGGTGTTTTAGTAACATGAAAATTTTTACAACCATATTTTCCTCTCTCATAATAACTTTCAGTAGCAACATGAGCAAACTCAACAATATAACTATCACTTAAAGCATTCTTATCATGAGTCTCATGCATAAAATAATTACTACTCCCAACATAGGCATAGTCATTCTTATTAATTGTAGTGGGAGCAAATTCAACAAAGTAGCTATCAAATATAGGAGGTATATTGTAATCATAATCAAATTTATCCTCCATAACAGGTGGTAACAAAAGACTACTATCATTATAATCATCATAAATGGGAGGCAAAGTATCATCAAAGTAAATTTTCTCCTCAATGCTTGGGGGACTAAAAATATAATGCTCATCAAAACCAGCTTCCCCAAGCTTAGAATTTTCCATATCATTAGTAACAATAGTGTTCAAAGCATTCATATTAATATGTTCCATGGGTTTTTTAATTTTCGCATCAAACCATCCATGTCTTAAATCAGGAAATAGAATAAAAAGGTCATTGTTGTCCATTATGCCTAACTAGTGTAAACAAGAAACCAAATGTCGCAATTGCAGAGTCTAAAGGAAATAGCTTCGAGCACACACACAATGGCGCCAAAAGTGTTACCTGGAACCGGAGTATTAGTGCCTTTTACCTTTCCTCCCGGCAACGGCGAAAAGTGCTTGGCGCGTAGTTGACGAGGAGGAAAAGTGCTGTCGGGCTTGCCAATGTGTGAGTGCCGTTTACCTTCCTCCCGGCAACGGCCAGAAAAGTGCTTGATGTCTACGGGTGCTTCTATTCTTGTAGACAGTGTTGGGCCTCCAAGAGCGAGGTTTGTAGAACAGCAGCAAGTTTCCCTTAAGTGGATTACCCAAGGTTTATCGAACTCAGGGAGGAAGAGGTCAAAGATATCCCTCTCAAGCAACCCCGCAATAACAAAGCAAGAAGTCTCTTGTGTCCCCAACTCACCAAATACACTTGTCGTGTATAGGTGTACTAGTTCGGCAAAGAGATAGTGAAATACAAGTAATATGGATGTATATGAGTGGCAATAGCAATCTGAATAAAATATGGCAGCGAGTAAACATGCAACAAAACAGTAAACAAACGGAGATTCGATGCTTGGAAGCAAGGCCTAGGGATCCTGCTTTCACTAGTGGACACTCTCAACAATGATCACATAATAGGACTACTCTACACTCTTTTGTTGGATGATGAACGCATTGCGTAGGATTACACGAACCCTCAATGCCGGAGTTAACAAGCTCCACAATGCAATGTTCATATTTAAATAACCTTAGAGTGCAAGATAGATCAACATAATTACACCAAGAACTAACATAGCATGCACACTATCACCATCATGCATATGTAGGAGGAATAATACACATCAATACCATCATAGCAATAATTAACTTCATAATCTACAAGAGATCATAATCATAGCCTACGCCAAGTACTCACACGGTGCACACACTATCACCTTTACACACATGGAGGAGGAATAGAGTACTTTAATAACATCACTAGAGTAGCACATAGACGATATTCAACTAGATCACATAGAGAGAGATGAACCACATAGCTACAGCGGAGCCCCCCCGGGGTGAATTACTCCTCCTCATCATGGAGGCAGCGATGGCGGTGAAGATGGCGGTGGAGACGGCGTGGAGATGACTCCGGGGCAATTCCCCGTCCGGGTGCCGAACAGAGACTTCGTCCCCCGAATCTTGATTTCGCGATGGCGGCGGCTCGGAAGGTTTTCTCCGTATCGTGGCTCTCCGTGGTTTTCGATGCAGGGCTTTATATAGGCGAAAGGGCAGTCGGAGGGTCGAAGGGGCGACCACACCATAGGGTGGCGCGGGCCCAGCCCCGGCCGCGCCACCCTGGTCTGGGCCCACAGGCCCTCCTCTCGGTGGCTCTCGGGTGTTCCGGATGCTTCCGGCAAAATAGGACCCGGGCGTTGATTTCGTCCAATTCCGAGAATATTTCGTTACTAGGATTTCTGAAACCAAAAACAGCAAAAAAGAACTGGCTCTTCGGCATCTTGTTAATAGGTTAGTTCCAGAAAATGCATAAATATGACATATAATGTGCATAAAACATGTAGGTATCATCAATAAAGTAGCATGGAACATAAGAAATTATCGATACGTCGGAGACGTATCAGACACCTGTGAGTAGTTCCCCACGTTCCAGAGGGCATAGGATGATCTTGCTATGACTCTATATGATGTGCAATGAGTATTTGGTCAAGATTTTTTTATTGTTTATGTTGTTCTATGATGGTTTTATGCGAACGTCGACTGCATATTACTTCACCTATATGGACTCATAGGGCTGCACTTTAATGTAATGAATGTGTGTTGGAAGGGACGGACTGACAGAAACCGTTTTCCAATACTATGAGTTGCATTAGAGGGGTTTATGTCGGGGACCAATGATCTTATTGCTATGGTGGGACATTTATGTCTTAATGATTCCTATACTTTCTCATGAAAATGGCTCTAGGAGCCATCATAAGGGGTGTGTTTGCTCATATCTATGGCTTCACCTAATTTAGGCTCCGCCCCAAATTGAATGAAACTTGAGAAATATTTACCATGTTGTCTAGGACTCTGATGGTAGTAAATCCATGCCACCCTCGGGAACATTTGTCTCATATAAGCACACATACACTTGAGCATGTCCTCTTGCTGCATAGAGGATTGGGTTTTCTCTCATTGAGTGCATTTATATACTGCAGTTTACTTTCAGCATTTTACTTTATTGCAAATTATACACACGAAACATCAAAAAACTACTACTTTGTTTTATTGTTTTCTTGTTAAATCTGCTAACCAATACCTTCAAGTCCTCGTGGGTTCGATAACCTTTCTTATTGAAAAGTACTACAATTGATCTCCTGCACTTGGGAGCCATCAAGACACTTTTCTGGCGCCGTTGCCGAGGAGCGTAGCGCTATTGGTAAGTGGTTTGGTAAGGAAGATTTTACTGTTTTTGCTATTTACTATTTGTCTCATCATGGGTATGTCTAGCCGTGAAGTGATGCGCTTGGATTTATATGACTATGTTCGATCTGTTAAAGAGAATAAAGACAAACCACCTAAACCTAAGGTGGTATTTCAAATTCCTATTAGTATTGTCAAGAAAGCTATGAAACTAACTTTTACAGGGGAGAAAAGTCAAACTGCTATGGGACATTTACATGCTATTGAAGATCTATGATATTTATTTAAATTGGCTGGTGTTCCTCATGATGACGTGAAAGGAAATTATTATATGTATCTCTTGCTGGTAATGCTCGCATATGGTTTAGATCTCTGGATTTTAAATGTCGTCTTGACTGGGAATTGCTGAGGAAAGACTTATATCTCAAATATGATACTCCTAAAGAAGCTTCTGATGATCACTGTCATATTTATAATTTTTGGCGTCACGTTGGAGAAAGTATTGCTCAAGTTTGGGGGAGAATTACTGATCTCATCCATAAGAATCCTTGTCATGGTATTCCTGATAGTCTTATATATATTGATAAATTTCTATGTGAGGCTGCCATAGCATCATAGGTACTTTCTGGATAATTCATCTGAAGGAATTTATTGGATACTATTGCTAATAATAATGTTGCATGGTATCTTGATAAAGGTAACCAACCTCGTTTTGAATATGAATATTCATGTGTAGAGAATTTCTCTACTACTATATTGTTTGAAGAATTAAAGAATATGTATGGTATTGATCCTCATATATTAGTTTCTAAACATTTTGCTAACCATTTGAATATTCCGAAGAACGGATTCAAAGTTTATACAGAACCTCTTAAGCATTCTCCATATATTGCTAAAGTTGAGAAACATGTTCAACAAGCATCCTCTATCATCATAGAAGAATATGTGGAATCTCATCCATATCCAAATAGAGTGAAGGTAAATTACTCTCCACTGTTGCAAATAAGAGTGCTAGCAGAATTCATGAACCATATGAACAAATTAACATGAAGCACCAAATTTTGGCAATCAAAGAATTAAATGAAGAAACTCCTTGTGATGTTTATTTATGTGAAGATTCCATAAGGTAATTCAAGGTAATATTATTAAAGTTGGTAAACCTATTATATCTTGTGATATTGGAACTTCATGCTATCATGGTCTATGTGATATTGGAGAAAGTATAAATGTGATACCATATTCTCTATATCTTGAAATTAAGCCTGGCATTGATCCCATACACATGGAAAAAACATGTATAACTATTATGTTTAAATATGTTGAAGTATTAGTAGGAAAGATTAAGTATCTCGCTGATTTTACTGTATTGGTTGCTCCCAAGATGCATTTTGTCCTTATATTTGGTAGACCTTTCTTACATATTGTTGATGCTGAAATTAAATTACCAAAATAGAGAGTGTTTATTAAATGTGTTGGATAAAGGTCAGAATTTAATTTTTCAAAATTTACTGATAAGCATTTAGAAAAAGAAATTTTAATAAAAGGTATAGTGGAAACTCTTGCTTTTGTGGTAGTTGCTTCATCTGACGCGGTGGAACGATATGTACTTAATCAAGAGGAGCCAGTTACTAATGTAGAAAAAGAAGAACTAGAACAAATATTATCTCAACAACCACCACAATTGCAGTTGCATATTCCACCTGATAATCTAGGAGTTTTACCACCACCTAAAGAGGATCCTAGCTTTGAATTAAAACATTTGCCTGAAGATATGAAATATGCATTCCTTGATGAGAAAAATATATATCCTGTTATTATTAGTGCCAATCTTCAAGAAACAAAATTACTTGAAGTATTGCATGCTCATAAGCAAGCTATTGGATATTCTCTTGATGATCTTAAAGATATAAGTCCCGCTTTATGCATGCATAAGGTTAATTTGAAAGAAGATGCAAAGCCCGTTGTTGATTACCAACGCCATCTTCATCCAAAAATGAATGAAGTGGTAAGAAAAGAGGTAATTAAACTCATTTAAGCCGGTATTATTTATCCTATAGCTGATAGTAAATGGGTAAGTCTTGTTCATTGTGTACCTAAGAAAGGTGGAATCACCGTGGTTCTGAATGAAGAAAATGAACTTGTAGCTCAGCGTACTATTACTAGTTATAGAATGTGCATTGATTTCCGAAAATTAAATAAAGCTACTCGTAAATATCATTATCCTTTGCCGTTTATTGATAAAGTGCTAGAAAGATTATCTAAGCATTCACATTTTTGCTATCTTGATGGTTATTCTGGTTTCTCTCAAATTCATGTGCACAAATATGATCAACAAAATACTACTTTTACTTGTCCCTTTGGTAGTTTTGCTTATAGTAGAATTCCATTTGGTTTATGAAATGCTCCTGCTAATTTTCAAATATGCATGAATGCTATATTTGCTGATAATATTAAAAAGAGTATGGAAGTATTTATGGATGATTTCTCTATGTATGGTACCTCTTTCGATAATTGCCTATTCAATCCTAACAAAATTTTCAGCAGTGTGAGGATCAACACCTAGTACTAAATAGGGAGTAGTGCCATTTTATGGTGATAGAAGGTGTATTACTTGGGCATCGAGTTTCAGGAAGATGCATAGAAGTGGACCGTGCAAAGATAGAAGCTATAGAGAAGCTACCATACCTGCGGGATATTAACTGTATAAGAAGTTTCCTTCGGCATACTGGTTTTTATAGAAGATTCATTAAAGACTTTTCTAAAATATCAAAGCCTCTTACTAATATTTTGCAAAAGGATGTTCCATTATCTTTTAGTGATGATTTTATTGAGTCTTTTTAAATAATATTTTGATAAGTGCTCCTATAATTCAACCGCATAATTGTAATTTACCCTTTGAGATTATATGTCATGAGTGTGATTATGCAGTAGGTGATGTGTTAGGACAAAGAGTTGATAAGAAGTTAAATTTCATATATTATGCTAGTAAAACTTTTGATGGAACCCAAAGAAATTATGCTACTACTGAAAAAAGAATTTTTAGCTGTGATATTTGCATGCGATAAGTTTCGATTTTACATAGTGGGTTCTAAAGTTATAGTACGCTCTGATCATTCTACTATTAAATATGTTATGAATAAGAAAGATGCTAAGCCTAGGCTTATTAGATGGGTTTTATTACTTCAAGAATTTGATTTGCATATTGTTGGTAGGAAAGGTGAGGATAATCCTATAGCTGATCATTTATCTAGAATGGAAAATATACCTGATAATGAACAACTTGCAAACATTTATGTGTCAAGTGCTAGAATAGCTTCCCCATGGTTTGCTGATTATGCTAATTTTATTGTTGGAAAAGTTATACCACCTCACTTTACTTATCAACAAAGAAAGAAATTCTTCTATGGTCTTAGACATTATTTCTGGGATGATCCATTTATTTATAAGAAGAGTGTAGATGGTATTATTATAAGTTGTGTACCTGAGTTTAAACAACAAAGAATTATTAAAGATTGACATGATAGTCCTTATGGAGGCCACGATGAGGGAGACCACACAGCTGCAAAGGTATTACAATCTGATTTTTATTGGCCTACTTTATTTAAAGATTGTGCTACTTATGTTAAAGCTTGTGATAAATTTCAACGTGTGAGAAACATTGGCAAGAGAAATAAAATGCCTATAAATTATACACTGCCCTCTTGAACCATTTGATTTGTGTGATTTGACTTTATGGGACCATTCCCTGTCTCCACATCAAGCATACTCACATTTTAGTTGCAGTGGACTATGTTACTAAATGGGTGGAAGCATTTCCTACAAAAAGTACTGGCCATGACACTACAATGAAGATGTTAAAGGACATCATCTTATCTAGGTTTTGAGTACCTAGATTTTTAATTACTGATGATGGTTCTCACTTTATTCATCAAGTTTTTAGAAAAACTTTGGCTAAATATGATGTCAATCATAGAGTAGCATCTCCATATCACCCACAAACTAGTGGTCAAGTTGAATTGAGCAATAGGGAAATAAAGCTTATATTGGAAAAGACAGTTGATAAAGCTAGATCTGATTGGCCAACTAAAATTAATGATGCTTTATGGGCTTATAAAACTGCTTTTAAAAATTCTATGAGAATGTTTCCTTATATAATGGTCTATGGAAAAACATGTCATTTACATGTAGATTTAAAACACAAAGCTAGATGGATTGTTAAACAACTAAACTTTGATTTTAAAACCACGGGAGAGAACAGAATCCTAGACTTAAACTTACTAGATGAATGGAGAAATGAAGCATATGAGAGTACTAGGCTATTCAAAGAAAAATTTAAAATTTGGCATGACAAAAATATAAAGAGGAAGGAATTCCAAGTAAGACATCAAGTATTATTGTTCAACTCTTGTTTCAAGTTCTCCGCAGGTAAATTAGCATCGAGATGGCAAGATCCATTAGTTGTACATGAGGTGTATCCCTCTGGAGCCATCCATCTTCACGGGGACTACAAAGGTAAACCTCATGTTGTTAATGGACAATGTCTTAAACATTATATTTTTTTTTGAAAGTAAACGGGCACTTTATTGATCACTTATCATCAATACACAAGGTCTCCCGGATACACTCCGGAGCAGAAAAAGAAACAAAACCAGAGCTAGATACATCGCAGGTTCTAGCTAGAATGTGTGCCGCACTATTGATAGATCGATGTACATGACGAAACTTAGCTGAAGAGAAAGCCGCAACATGAGCTCTGGTGTCAGCCACCACAACACCAATAGGAGACCGATCAGGGGTCTTTGAGTTCAGGCGTTGAATTAATGACAAACAGTCCGAGCTGAAGATCACATCTTGAAAGCCTCCCTCGCGAGCCAACGTCACGGCTCACCTTAGGGCCAGTGTCTCTGCCAGTTCAGGAGAAGAATAGCCAACAAGGGGTTCACTAGCCGCCAGAAGACTCTGTCCGGTGTGATCACGCATCACCACCCCGGCGGCCACTCGATGGAGATTGTCGAAGAGCGCCGCATCAACATTGAGGAGGACGACACCCGGCGGTGGCGGAGACCATTTACGAGGAACAGAAGTCTCACGCATGTGATCCGAGGCAGGTTTGTAACAATGCTGGACAATCATGTCAATGTATGCAAGGCATCTTGCAGTAGTGCGTCGTGGGTCTGGCTGAGATTGATTATTCCGCACATCATTCCGTGTTTCCCATAAATGCCAGAACACCACCGCTAGTATTGTCGCCTCCAATTCTGTAGATTTTGAAAGGAAATCAAACAACCACTCCTTGGTGGACACAAATCCAGTTCTGTTAAGCTTGATATTGAAAGCAGCTTTAATCGACCGCCAAACTTCTTGCGCAAATTGACAAAAAAGGAGAGAGTGCTCAATGTTCTCCTCCCTGCCACAAAAAACACAAGTATCATTAGCAGGTATTTGACGTCGTCGCATCTGAGCTCCGCTCGGAAGACAATCATGCGCAAATCTCCAAATATGGATCTTCATTTTGTTCGGCGCATTAATCTTCCAAATTGCCTTCCATGACTTCTGATCTTTATTGAAACTCGAGGTCATGCCCCTACCTCAGCAGCTCCTTGTCAGACAAAAATCAGAAGCACGAGCTAAATTGTATGCTGAACGAACCGTATAGCTACCATGCTTCGTTCGTGGCCCCTACACAAAATCATGCCCACCGTGTTTATCCACTTGAATTTGCAGAATCTTCTCAGCTGTTTCATGATCGAAGAACGCATTGATAGTCTCAGGTATCCATGTACCCGTCTCATCATCAATCAAGCAGCTCACAGTGGCAACATCCGGGATTGGCTTGAGTGGCCTTAGCATGTAAGGAGGCCGGACAGGGATCCAATGATCCGAATTAATCTTCACAGAATTGCCGTCTCCAATGCCCCACAAAACATTATATTGCAGGTGAAAAATTCATAGAAAAGATGGAGGAGTTAAATATCCAGAGTCTGTAAGCCATAATTTCCGAGAATTATCGTCTGCCAGATACTAGAAACCAATAAAAGTCGAGATCAGGTACGTAGCGATCTCGAAATCTTTTCATATTTTAGGACGGTTACTTTTTTTGCAAAATAAGAAGGTTTCGTGCTAGATTTGAGCGAAACGGAGTCACGAGGGGCAACAGAGCCCAGGTGGCGCAGCCTACCTTGCTGGTCGTGCCACCTGAGGTCTTTTGACCTTCAGACTTCCTTTTCGCCTCCGTTTTGACTCCAACTCTTCGTTTTGACCTAAAAATTGTCAATATAGACCCTCCTATGCCGATCTAATCTTGCATCGAGTCTTTTCGAGTGAACCTTGTTTTCTTGTCCAGTTCTTTCAGCTTTTTGGCCATGCCGAGCTCCGGATCCAATCTCAAAGGTGAAGACTCCAAGGAGAGATGAGCGTGGTGAACCGATACCTCAACTCCGTGGTGGCACCTCCGAAGAACTTGACCTACAAGGAGGGGGTGCTGCTCATGGAGGAGGTGAAGGCTCCGAAGACCGAGGGCACCATGGAGGAAATGCTGCAAGTTCTGGAGGACATCGTTTTCAAGTACGGCACTGTGATCGAGCGTAGTCTTGATGCTCATCACCCGATGAACATTGAGATGGAGAAGAAGGTTGAAGCCTATGAGGAATGATCAGGGATACGGAGGAGAAGATCTTTCACATCCTCACACAGCTGGATAGGTTCCAAGCCCTCATGTGGGATGTAGAAAACCAGAATTGTGAGTATGAAGATCGCTTCAACAAGATCGCTGAAGCTGCCTCCACCAAGTTCGACGATCCACCTACACCCTTCTACAATGGGAGGCCCTATCTTTTTTTTTTGAGAAGCCCTATCCTTGGAAACTCAAGGAGTTGGATGCCAATTATGAGGAGGAGAGTGCCAAGAAGGATGACAACACTTCAACAAACTAAGATTGGGGGAGTTATATCGAGTCTTTTATGCTTTTTAGTTCATCATATCGTTTTAGTTGTTATCTTTAGTTTGTCTATTGCTTTCATCTAGTAGTTATCAAGTCTCTCATAGTTTGGAAAGCTCTTAGAGCATTATCATCTATCTTTGGTCAAGTGGATTTTAATGAAATTTGAAGTATGGTGTCATCCATGATTCTTTTGTTTGGAGATTTATGGGTAACACTCATGTAGATGTGCACCTCGTATGTGGAAGTTTCAATTACACCTTATCTTGAACTTAATTAACTTGAGCATGTTGGAAACGCATAAAACTTTTGAAGTAGAGCTTGCAACAAAGAAAATATCCATGCAAAGCAATACTAAGAAATAAAAGAAAAAGAAACTAACTTGAAGTTGTGGTGGAGATGTGGTCTTGGAGAACCTATCAACGTGAGAGATAGTTTTGAAGATCTCTACGCAAGGAACTTAAAAGTTAAAACATGTCATGATTTGGACAAACAATTTTCAAGATATTTTGTTTTCCAATTTTAAATTCAGAAATAAAAGTAAATAACTGCATCTCACACCATTCCGCGTCCCCGCTCTCTCATTATTATCCCATTTTGCTTCTCGTTGCTACACTTGTCAAATATGCAGATACCTAGTGTGGAACCGTACAAAGCAGAAAGCGACACTTGGTGAAACCACAATGCACGGGGAAGGAGAACACGACACTTCACGAATGTTGGCCTTTTCTATTGACTTCGAGCAAATTATAATAAGTCAACATTCAACCGTTATCATTGGACATTGGTGCATTAGATCCCATAAAACATGTATGTTTTTTTGCGAACGTACAATGATAAACATCTCATCTAAGAAAAATCAGGTCATACATGTGTTGTTTGAGAGCTAAAAAGATGATATGCTCTAATTTAATCGGTAGTTCACAAGATTCTAGCAGGCACGTTACATATTCTACCAACAAATATAACTCGAGTAACTCTTCATTCCACCCAAAAGTACCGTTGAAAACGCATGCATAATTGTTAAAATTGGTTTGAACTAATGTTCGTTACTAGAACAAAATGTACTGCTAAATGAATATATCATGCAAGTTTGCCTAGCACAAGTGGTAATTAAACTTCACAGGTTTGATTCCGAAGTCACCAAAGTAGTGTTGTTATCCTTCCAAAAGTTTAGCAAACAACTCTGGAAAATGTTATAACATAAACATCCATCATGAGAAAATACAGCTCGTGATTTACATGAGGTGACAAACTGAGGTTCAAGTTCCTTTTTTTAAATAATCATATATTTGGGCTGAATACATGTTAACCAAGTTCTCAACAATCCTAATAAACTAAATCTCTTCTCCATGTTCATGCCCCTTCTCTCTTCTCCATGTGTTTCCAGAACCTATAACAAACTATCACAAATGGTGATCACAAAAAGGATAATAAGATGGGTTCACTCATATGGTCACTAAGATCATATCATTTGTATAACTACAGTTCCAAAAATGTATAATAAGAAAAATGTAGAAAACATGGATGTTGAGATTGGTTCAGTCTGAAGTCATACAATCATATACTCATAGTTAGCTGTAACATGTTAAAATAAAATGACATTGCTGGTAATATAGCTACTTTTCTTGCATTTTGTATAGGAATCTACTAACTGGAAATTGCACTAGTCAAGTCAAATATGCAACAATATGATAAGATCAAATCACCAACAGAGTGTGTGACAAATATATGCTAACTGAGACAGTTATAAGAAGTTTGTGCCTTTATTGTCAACTGATTATTTTACCTTCATTATTCATTAGGTAATGTGGACCTTGGCGTTTGTTCCTTTAGCACGAATGCAGAGCGATGCGTGGAATCTTTATTTGCGCATTTTGTGCCCGGAAGTTATTAACCAATAACCAGCTCTAGAAAGATTCAGGTATGTATTGGTACTTGTGGAACATGAGTCCTTTAGACCTACATATGTTCAAGGAAGAGGACACTAGAAGTTAGAGTCACAAAATAGAATCGTTCATTGCAGTGGATACTGGTGAGGTTCAACCTAGGAAGGGAACTGAGAAATGAAAACATACTACTCACGAGGACTGCAGTAGATGATAAGATGATCATCAGCGGTGAAGGGGGCCTATCCTTCCCGTCATGCATTTGGCAGGACTCCACTAACTGCTCGGACAAACCAGTCCCCGGCGAATGCATCACAATGGGGTCCTTGGCAACTGCTCATGTGCCAGGACCCATGACATTACCCTCTTCTGTGTTCTCTACAGCTACAGGGGAGCTCGCCAAGCTGCTTGTGCAGTCTGGCCTTCGCGTCTCTCAGGTCGGAGTTGCCACGGAGCACGCGACCGCCGCGCGGACTCCCTGTTGGAGATCATCCTCCTCGTCCGGCGCTCCTCCGCGAGGCTGTGCTGCTGGTAGTCGTCTGAGTTGGATTTGTTTCCGAATGGAAGAAGCCCAGTTTCATGGACCAGGTGGGCAACATGGTGCTGGTAGTAAGAGGGTGTAGCCTAAGGAACCAGGAGGTTTCTGCTGTCGTTGTACTGGAAGAGGAATGAGGCTTGAAAGAATTAGCTGCACTGGTTGCAGACGATAAGTATGTAACACTGGCTAGGTCAGCAGGGTACATGCTTGCTTGAGCTATGAAATGGAGGCAAGAGTGGCTTGGGAAAGAAAACAAAAGAGGGCAGAGGGATGGGTTCGAATTGCCTTTTGTGCTTCTTGGATATAAAGATGCCAGGGACAGGCGAGAGCTTAGCTTGCTTGCACATACATACCATGAGATTGAGATGATATTTTTTTTTCAAAATGGAGAGAAAGCCCCAGCATGCATCGATTGAATAAAATGAGATTGAGATTGAGGTTGACATTGCCAAAGGTCTTGATGGACATCATGTAATGTTTACAAATGAGCCAGCTTTTCAAAGAATGTGCGGGTCCCAGGCTTCCAGCATTGCCTCCAAAAGGGCGTCCATCGAGACTATCCGTTTTGTTTTGCGATCAAATAAAAAAGGCCACGAGGTGCAGAGCCGCTTTATACCATCACTAGCACCAGGTGCTGAAGCCATTTGAAGTCTTCAAGACATGGCGATTGGATAACAGTGACAGCCATTTGCGGTCAGTGAATTGGTGAAAGTAGGGGGAGTGTGGGGTGTAAAGTATAGGCTGTTGCTTCAAAGAGAAACACTATAACATGGACCCAGCTACTTTACTTAGTAATTAGTATAATGAACTAATGATACAATTATCAAGTCATCGTTTCAGAACACAGCTGTGGTTAAACATGCGTGGTCTAGGAGAAAATTCTGAAGGAGAGCTCAAGCAACGGGAGCATCTTTCAGAAAGGGGAAAGGTGGAAGCTAACAGGGTTCGGTTTGTTATTTCACTTGGATAAAGAGAACGTGGAGAACTTGTGCAGTGGCAACTTGCAACTAATTTTCTCATCAACTCAGAAAACCATATCCACTTTGCCTCGTCCTTTCTATCTAACTGTCGGTTGGGAACTAAAGAACAATGTTTCGGATTCCCTGCAGTCTGACAATTTTGTCCCCATGAACACACATTTGTTTTGCCAGGTGTGTCGGGAGCATAGTCTTCTAGTGATGCAGTCCTAACGGGCGTGATCCATTTTGATCTCATCGAAGCCCTGAACACAGAACTGAATCCATCATTAGATAGCTATGCCTTCTGAAGTTGCTTGGTGTTAGAACTTTACCTTTTATAACACATGACATATTATTAGAAACGCTGACAACGATCCTGCTCATATATCCACCCAATTTTTTTACTTCGTCATGCACAATTCTTATGTATACTTTTTCTTCAAAAATGCCACTTACGGAAACTATTCTACGGAATAGTTTTACGGGATGACCTGGAGCCGTTCGGTTGGTGCAGAAAATTTTCATCCCATGATTTTAGGAAGTGAAATCCCCCACGATCTTCCACCTATGCCCGTAACTAAAGATCCCGTAAAACCAGCCCGTAAGTGTAGCTATGTAGATGTTTAAATTATGCTCAGTTGCCAGGATCTTTAGTTCAGAATATGAAGATGTGTTATGCAAGACTAGAATTCGGAAAAGATATACAGTAGATCATAGTGAGGCAGGTAAAACAGGTACAAAAACAAGGAAGGATCAAGGCTCGGGGAGTTACGGGAGAGGTCTAGTTCAACCGGATTCCATCCGAGATTCATGTCGCCATGAGTACCATTTCGTAGCTAGCCGCTAGCGCATCTAATCCACTAGTCCGGGCTACGGGCCCCTCGTGTTTGAAAGAGAGTGTGATCTTATCCCCGTGGCCTCTTTGGATCGTGAACACACAGAGAGACAGAGTGAAGCCAAGAAAAAGCAGGTCATGATCGGAGGAAAAGAAGACGATCTGGTTTCGCTTGGTGTTTCGCTGCTTTCACGAATAATTCACCACTCACTCTAGCTATAGCCAAGATCGAGACAATCCGACACATACCATCATGCCGTCACGAGTACAAGGTAACAATACCGTCGCCATCTACTTTTTCTTCACGTATGTTAGCCGATATTTACAGAGCTATCAGTCTATTACGAATTATCTACTCACTCATTTCAGTTCGTATATATATTGAAATATCAAAAAGATAAACCTTATAATTCAGAACGGAGGGTGTAGCACTTCTCAGTTGAACATGACTAATCGCGAGGAGTTAACTAGTTATCCAGATTTTAGTCCCATTAGGCTTGTTCATGGAATAGCTAAGATTGTTACCAAAATGCTCTCCCTTCGGCTAGGAGCGCTCATGAATGACCTTGTAATGTGCAAAGCACCTTCATATAAAAAAGAGAAGCATCCACGGCAACTTACTCTATGTCAAGAACTATGCAAAGTGTCTGCACAAGAATAATACTCCAGCCTTGCTTTATAAGCTAGACATTTGGAAGGCTTTTTGACTCGGTGCGTCGGGACTATATTCTTGAACTTCTCGAAAAAGGATTTTCTTCTCGGTTCCAGAATAGGATAGGCGTGTTGCACACAATCTCATCCTTTCAGATCCTTCTCAATGGGATGGCCGGCCTCCCTATCAAGCATGGGCGGGGGCTACAGCAAGGAGAACCCCCCCCCCACCCCATCTTCGCTTCTATTTGTCCTTGCCATTGATCCTCTCATTCAAATCCTAAATCTTGCCACCGATAATGGCCTCCTTCATTAGATTCATGGCTGTGGCAAACACTTTGAGGACCTCCCTTTATGTGGACGATGCAGCTATTTTCGTGGCTCACTTCAACGACGACATTCAAAATCTCACATCCATACTCCATGATTTTGGTGAGGTAACTAGGCTATGCGCCAACTGCCAAAAGAGCTTTGTGGTCTCCATTTGATGTACGGAAATTGACCTTGATGGTGCCCTTCATGGCCTTCTGGTGGAGGGGGTCTCCTTCCTGTTAAAATATTTTGGCTACCTCTCTCAATTTGGTGGCTTAGAAGAGAGGAATTCCAACATCTTGAATACAAAGTGGGTGTAAAAATCCCAACTTGGAATGGAAATTATGTCACAACAACCGGTTGAACCGCTCTTGTCAAGTCGGTCCTCACCTCGCAATCCATTTAACATTTTAATCTTCCCAAAGTGCCTCCTGCAACCCTACACATCATTAAGAAAATTCAGAGAGCCTTCCTTTGGGAGGTCTCCGACAAAGTCTTTGTAGGGAAATGCAAGCTAGGCAAATTGGGAAACAGTGTTCTTCCCTAAAAAAGCTTGGGGGTCTTTTGTTCCCCACATCGAGTTTTTTACTCGGGTTTACGGTTGAAATGGCCATGGTTAGAGTGGAAGAACCCGACAAAGCTTTGGGTAGGTTTGAGAAACCCTTGCACCGAGTTGGACATGAATTTGTTTTTTCCGCCACCATTTTCACTGTGGGCAATGGAGAGAAGACCCTATTCTAGGAGGCCATGGATCTATCGATCCAAGCCAAAAGACATAGACCCTCTTATTTTTGAAATTTCCAAGAGGAGGAAATGGAGTGTCATGCATACCCTTAGCCAAAATCAATGGTCCCACAATCCTTTCGATGGTTTATCTCCGTTAATTGGCGGCTCTATGGAATCTACTTCGGGCCTTGAGCTACAAGAAGATGTGATTGATGAAATTGTTTGGTTTCTAGACCCAAGTGGGCAATACTCGGTTAAATCAGCATACGAGGACCAATTCTTCTGGTGAAACTTCATCGCCAGTTAGCTCTTCGGTGTGGAAAATTTGGGAACCTTCGAAAATCAAGTTCTTTGCATGGATTAATGTCCAAAATAAGATTTGGGCGGTCGGTAGACTCAAGAAGTGGGATTGCCCCAATTATAGGTTTCATCCTTTGAATAAGAGAACCGAAATCGACTGAGTGCCTCCTTGTTGAGGAATATTCACCTCGAGGCTTTGGGGCCCTGTCGTCGTGAATCCACAAGATCTCCATCAACCTTGAAGGGAAGGCTGGGGGAGAAGACCACTAGGTGGCTCCCGGCCATGAGCGGAAGCTGCCGCCGACGCCATCACCATCTCCGTCACCGCTGCTCCTCCTTCTTTACCCACCACGGTCTACATGATGGGTTCTAATATGGCTTGAACCTTTTTTATTAATGCTAGGTTTAATTGAGTATATATGGTTGTTGTTGTGATCTAGAATCCTATGAGTAAGTATATGTTTATTCAATGTGTTTTCTATTCATGTTATTATCTTAGTGATTTGAGATGTCCAATCCATTGGTGTAGTTGGAGACATCCAACTTCCTAGGCCACACTTGATATATATATATAGGTATTTTGTTGTGCATTATTTGACATAGCAGTGATAGTTTAGATATCTTACGTAGATCCCATCTTGCCTAGGAGCACAGTTGTCCATAGAACTAAATGCATTTGGTCCAATCTTTATGATCTTAATATCTTCTAATGTTTTGTGGCATACAATCAAAGGGGGTGGACAATTGAGTTGCCTTTGATTGTGGCATACAATGAGATAATGGTATGTGAGAAACCGCCAAAGATATAGTAATCTATGATCGTAACTCTAGTGATGCATCACTTATGCACCATGTTGCTTGGGTATTTCACTGCATTAACTGCCTCTCGCTTGTTTACAGATTTAAGTTCACTTTCAGTTTTAAATTACTTTCAATATTTACACTATCTTGTTTTATTATTGTTCTTATTCAAAACTATTTTAAACTCTTTGATTAATTATAGCAGTTCCATAGCAACCTGTAGAATATGCTATTTCCAAACCATGGTTTAGATGTGAACGTGGCTGTATTTACAACACAATTGCAAGGTTGTGTAGTTTCATTTTACAGAGCTCTCATGGGATCGATGTTTTAATAAATATTTGTTGTTGTTAGGTACTGCAATAACTTTGTTGTGGTGCAGAAAACCTGAACATTATCCTACTTCAACGAGGAGGCATTGATGAAGGGCTTGATCCAGGGCGGCAAAGGTGGGATTGGCATCGACCAGGCTCCATTGTTCATGTGGACGAGATCACCACCGCCACCAATGCTTAAGGCTGCCTGGTTAGAAAATGAACCGGAAACTACACCGAGCTTAAGGACAAGATGATATGCAAGGCGTGGATAACAATTGTCCAAGATCCAACATGGTGCCGACCAAAAGGGGGCGGATTTTCGAAGAGGATCCACCACTACTTCCATGAGCACAGGTGATTTGGGGAGAACCATTTTGAGAGCGATCACAATAAATTTTCCATTCAAAATAAGTGGTTATTTATTCAATCGGAATGCAATAAATTCACCGCACCACATGATCATGTCAAGCGCATCCCCGCGAGCAAAATCGGCGTTAATTAAGGACCTGGTAAATTTGCCCCTTTGCACACCAATGAACAATATGTTGTTATTCATACATGCATTTTCATTGTATGCTTTATCCCATTAATGTAAGCATGTCAAGCTTTGGAATACTTCAAAGAGGTTAATCAAGGTAAACCTTTTGTAGGGGCGTAAATGGATCGGAGGGATTCTCATCATATATACCATATCTTTTACCGGATATTTTTCTCGGATTTGGATCGGAGAGTATATTTTATCGGTTTGAGATTTGAATGTGGATATACTTGACTATGGATTCGAATCTAAAATAGGGAGGACTCGCACCGAAAACAAAAAAAAATAGTTGGGTATATGCTCTCATTGGTAGATAGTTATAGTTCATGCAAATTTTAAGAGAGATTTAAACTTTCAGTCTTGTAGTTCAGAAAAAAAGTACAATGCACTGAAACTCAAGCGTTGGTAGAAGTATAGAACTATACATGCTCGCCAAATGAACTTGGTAATTCAATAACTACTAACCTTCTAAGATTGGTCTTGGATTTTGACTCAAAAATTGGATTATCCGGTTTAAAACTTTCGAATTATCCTAATTAAATTTCGAATAATACATATCCCTATGCTATTTGCTATACCATATCCGAAGTACCACTTCGGAATGAGATATGCTTATCCACCGAATTATTTAAAATCGGATATGGATACCATAAAAAGAATTCTACACCGATTTCAGTGCGGACATTAACCTATCCGTTTATAACCCTAACCTTTTACATTGCCTCATTGTTGGAAGGAAATCCAAGGGTGCCTGATACATTTGATCCAGATTAATAGATTGTAGTGTTAAAGCTTTTTCCCTAGAGACCCTAGGTTATCAAATCCACGGGAAGATCTCCTTTACTTCTAGTATTCATTTAACCCTTGTCTTACCAGACCAATGCTTTCTTGTGTATGGTTGTGTATCGATGATTGGAGGTAGGCCTGGGCCTGGTTCCTCCTGCAGCTCTTCGTTAATAGATGGAATTTAAAAGATAAAATAAAGCACGCATGTACAACTTCATAGTCAAGGTACACGATGCAACATTGATGTGGGCGATGCCTTGTCAACCGTGAATTCCTTCCGCAACACGTGAAGTCGTGGTATTAAGATAAGGCTTGTGCTTCCATAGACCCCCAAAACTCAAAACAGTGTAACCCCGAAGAGGCATCGTGGTATCATTTAATCTCATCCATCCTATCCTTAACCCCGAACAAGTATCGTCTAATCTCAGCCGCTCTTGTGTTTCACTCAGTAAGATACCTATTCGGTGGTTTACACTGTTTTGAAATTTGGGGGTCTATGGAAGAATAAGACTTAAGACAAATCAAATAATACCTTAACTTTTGTGACGTCATCATTACCACAAGATCGACCCATGAATACTGTAAGTTGAGCATAAAGTCGAATCATGCAACCGTGATTGACCTCGATGGTGTCCAACCGTGCGGAAGCACGACTTTCTGTGCTAGCGGGCCAAGAGGGCACAATGCAACCAAGGCCGACATGATTCCTGATGCTTTAGCCTTTCATTTGGTCGGCACCTTGAAACACTTGTATGCCGAAAAGGACATGTCAACCACCAAGAGGGATGAGAGAAAACACCGGGATAAACAAGAGGCCATGAGGAACCTCTACAAGGTCCAAAGGAGGAAGCTTGAAATTGATGAGGCTAATGCAAGATCAAGGCCAAGGAGGTGGATCCCAATGCATTAGCAAGGACCAAGGAGGTTCATCTCAAGCAAAGAGAAGTTGATCATTTGACAGCCGATTTGACCACCATGCCACTGGATAGAAGAGCTTGGTTCGAGAAGAGACAAAAGGAGATCAAAGAACGATCAAATTGAGTTGATGACTCGATTTTTAATTGTTGTTTGTGTGTGTTCGTGAACTTTGTCCCATTTCGAATCATTTTGATGTCATCTATGTTAGAACCATGAATTTGTTTGAATTTTTTTTCCTATTTTCTATAAACATTTGACTTGTTTGCGTGGCAATATGACCTAGGTTGCTAAAAACAAGATGGACGTGCTGCCAGAATAGGTGACTTTGTTATGTGCAATGCGCGACACAAACAGATATGAGGAAGCCGGCATGTCCACGCCTATCCGCACGGCTTACCTGAACGGATCAAATCGGAGCAACAATGTGTCGCATTTAGGTGGCGGCCATGGAGATGGCTTTAGACCAATAAAGATTAATTAAAGTGGGCAACGTTTTGACTGGACTAACCGTGCTTTGCTTCTCTCATCAGCTATTCACCAAACTCAGGATCGATCACAGCGCTGTCAATGTCCTACGTTGATCAATCATGGCAGTGATGAAAAACACGGGAAAGGCGAGGACCAAAATGCTGGCCTCCAAAGATATCGGCCTCTATCGTTTTCGTATTACCCATGCGAGATTCGCTTCCGGCAACTCCCATCAGCGGCGCCCTGTACTGCCGACCCACCCCCGGACACAGAATCCTTCGGCCGTTGGATCGCCGTCGAAGCTCGCTAGTTCTCCATCGTTTTCCTGGAAGAGGACAAGGTTCGCTGCACGCGTTTTAGCGGCGTAGAGGTGGCTGGACGGGCCCATGGTTACCTGAACCTGATTAGGGGTGACAGGAACGAGCGTAGACGGTACGGGGCGAAAAAACGAGGCGAAATGCCGATATCTTTGCGGAAAGGGAAGCTCTCGTGGTGGGTGGGTGCTAGGTTGATGTCTGCGCGCACGAACGGGCACAAGCTGCTGATGTGAATGGCGCGTCGGTTGGGCAGGGCCGCACGGTCACGTACAAGTCGACATGTTGATCATGATCATTGAAAAATCATAAAGCAGCAGGTCCGTCTAGCTATAGCTACAGGTGGCTTTTGGGAAGATGCAGGTGATTTCCCCTGTAGTTGTGCGAGATCGAGTATCTATCTGAAGACTTTTCTTGAGAAAAGGAATGTACATACCAAGTAATTTAATTACACCAAGCTGAGCAACAAGATAAAGGGCTAGTAAGAATGTATATAAAGCCAAAGAAGAGAAGAAAAAACTCACAAAAGCGATCAGAGACTCGCGGCAGCAAAAAACATACCACCACCGTTGTTGTACACAAACACCGTTGTTGTACGGTCTAATAACTACAGTAAGATCCTCAATTTTCACTCTAAAAAAAGCCCAATCTCTAGATGGGAAGCTCAACACTTGCACGGTTCTCATGTGAACATCGCCACGCAACAGCTAGACCGCATGGACACAACAAACCGTATATCGTCATCTTCTCCTTATCCATTGCGAGTATCTCTGAAGCAATTGCCGGATCACGACTCAAGACAAGATGTAGCGGGGAGCTGGAAGTAACTTAGAGTAGTAACATATGACATGTTATTAGTCTAAGTTACTACCTCCGGAGGCGAATCTATGGGCTAGGCTTCAATAGGCTGAAGCCTACCCTCCGATTTTACAAAATAATGTTGAGTATATACAAGCTCCAGCTCATAGAAGATTGATGAAGACTTAAAATTTCAGAGTTCTATCGTGTTTGCTGTGCAACAGCGGAATATTAATTGCGTGAGAACAAGTATGGAAGCCATCGCGCTTTGCGTAGTATTGTATGTCTAGCCATAATCAGCCCCTTTTGTAGTGACGGAGAACAAGTATGGAGGCCATCGCTTTGCGTAGTATTGTATACAATCGACCGTGCGTGTCGCCAGGCGACACGTTTATGCGGCCGTAGAGTAGGTCGATCTAGGCGATAATCCGTGCATATCCAGACCAGACCCACAACGAGGCAAAGCTTTGGACAGAATGACAGACAACAGATCGCCAATCACCCAGGTGAAACGAAAGAAAGCAAAGCAACGTCGCCGGACAGACGGCCAGGCCGCTCATCGCAATCGAGCGACGTCAGCTTTTCCTCCATTGTCCACCCACCACCATGCACAGCTCCAAATTAGACGAAGAGATGGAGCCGATTGATCCATGGCCGTGGTGATGGCTACCACACACTACCTGTGCAAGCGAGGGGTCAATCACGAACCAACCAACCACCGGTGGCGCAGAGCGGGGAGGCCGAGTCAAAGCCCCACCCGTAGAGCCCCTCGACGACGCCGGAGAACGGGCGGCCGGCAAAGCCAAATTCCAGGGCCTGGCAGGCACACGCACGGGCACCATTGTACGACCGAATGGAGGCTGGGGCGGCCCTGCCCCTGCCTGCCGCAGAGGGGCATGGCTGCCGTGGCGGGTCCCTGGCGCGTGTCGACCTCGCGCTGCTGGTGCTCCCTCTCCCATGCATCCGTTCGTGCCGCCCCACGTACGATGGCAGTGCTCCCACCGTCCTACGTAAGCTAAAGCACGACTGCATTGCCGCTTCAGACGCGCCTTAGTTGTATATTTTTCAAAACAGTAAGGCGTGCCCTCTCGTTAAATTAATAACGCACATAACGGCAGATATAGACATGCTTACAAACAACCGGCAACTGGTAATATAAGCACTCAAGATAAACAAAAAAGCACAACTTAAGGCACCTATATGCCACATCCCGAGGAAGGCGCAAATCATAGGAGAGACAGCCAACGGCGGACCATCGTCTGCTCTTGCCGGACACACCAGAACCGGTACTCCACCATATCTTCATCTCTGAGAGGGACCACATGTCCCTCATCTTGGATTGAAGAGCGTCGAAACGTCCGGGAGGCAAAGGAGTTCACCCTAGAACACAAGAGAGCAAAGGAAACCAGGCTGCCGGGCAAGAAGCCACCCGAGGAGCCGAGGGAGCTCCACCGACCGTCCACCCCCACCAACGCATCAACCACCACACCGGACCACATGTGCTCTGGACGACGACTCGCCAAAGAATAAACAACTAAAGTTGTCACTGCCACCACCGACGTCGCAGCGTTACCGCCATCCAGAAGGGGAACCAGGGCTTTCACCCAAGACAGGGAGGGGTAGTGAATGGCGATACCTCGATGAGGCCTTCAAGAAGGCGCGTGACACACGCAGCGCCCTCACCGTCATGGCCAACTCTGCTAGCCAAAGGTTTCCCCTTACCAGTCCCACACTGAACCAGCCTGCCTAACACCTAGGCAGGTGGAGACCACCAGATCTTTTTTTGCGGGGCAAATAGAATTATATTAGAAGATAATTGTGTGATTACAATCCCAAAGGTTACAACTCAAAAGAGATTTTGGAGCCTCATCTAACCAAACTTCAGTTCTATTTGAAAAATACCAAATCTAGCTAGTTCATGACTTGCACTATTCTGCCCTCTAGGAATTTTATTAAAAGCTATAATTCGCTCAGACTTGAGTAGCAGCCTTAGGTCCTTCATCAGATGTCCCAAGATAGACGCATCCCTTACCGTAGAGCCGTAGGCCTTACCATTTTGGTTAGCTCCAGGTTATCAGTCTCCACGATGATATTATAAGGGCAACCATCAACAACCAATCGGGTGCCTTCAAACACGCATGTAACTCGAATTCCATTGCCGAGGAACAGAACCTCAGAGCTCTGCAAGCCAAGAATATGATGGAACCATCATCACGCCTCATGATCATTCCAGCCCCGGCGGAGCCTGTTTTGTGCAACGTAAGCACCATCTAAATTAAGCTTGACCGTGCCATTAGGAGGCCTGGACCAAGTCTCTCTCACAAAAGGTTGTTTATGTAGCTTAACTTCGTCCGGCTGAGTAACTGCCCTCTTCTCTTTCACAATTTCTTCAGGTTTTAGCCATCAAATACCGTCCAAGTTTTGGATATAGCCATATAAAACACCTGGACCCTTCGATCGAGGGAAGCTTCTTATCATGTGTGACTTCATTGTGAGCATGTCATACCCTCCAAGCCAGCCACACATCTCAAGCGGCACTCCTAACAGCCATGCCTCCATCCAGTCCCGTAGAATAGGAGTCGCAATTCTCGGTATCGGCCAGATATATTTCTCTCATTGCCTCCCACAAACCAAACAGGGGCTTGAAACTTTAGATCCCAGACCAGGACGGACGGCTCAGCCCGGCACCATGACGTCTAAACCATCGACTCTTTGCCGCCCCCACTATAGAGGGAGAAGGAGGGCATGCACTACGGATGCCACCTGCCACAGATTCGACGCCATCCACACCGCACGGGGCATCCAGCCTAGTGTTCCAGAGCCCTCCATGCGAGGCAAAGCGGTCAGATCCCCGCCATCACCTTCATCGGTGCCACACGACTTGCCTGGTAGCACATCTGGGGGGGGGGGGGAAGAAGGCGGGGCTAGGGTTTCCATCCCCAAGTTTTTTTCACGAGGGAGGGCCAAAGTCCACGGTCGATCGGATGTTTCATGTATGTATATGTACCTTGCGGGAACGGTACCCAATCCGGCATGTATCGGAGGGAAAGGCTTGAGGACTTCCGCACGCACTCTCTCTTCCCTTGCTTTATCTGTGTTCTATCGATCGGCTTTTGTAGGTACCTGAACCAGGATTCTGTATCAGGAAGTAATAAAGCGGAGAGCAGGGTACAACATCAAAATCAGAGTGGCGCAGCGGAAGCGTGGTGGGCCCATAACCCACAGGTCCCAGGATCGAAACCTGGCTCTGATATTCTTTTTCTGTTCTTCCTCCTCTGATTTCCTACTGTATGCTAGCTCTTTTGTTTTCGCTTTTTTTTTTCCTCCTTTGCATTCATCCTCTCTCTATGCAGTGTTCCTACGAATCAAAGAGCTAGCATTGGAGCATGCTACGCATGCATGCGATCTTATGAGCTTACGTCCGACGAACCGGTTAGCTTAGTAGCTCAAATTACCTTGGTCGGAGGCATGCAATTAGCAGTACGCAACACAATCGTCGAGAGACAGCCGGCGGTACTGCTGCTAGCTAGCTTACGTACACCCGAGGCCCCGAGCTGGCAAGCCTTGCGATCGATCGTATTCGTATCGTCGCGTTGCCGCTTTCCGCCCGTCGCACCCGCCCGGTGCATGCGGTGCCGGTGTCGACCTTCCCGCGCCGTCGCTCTCGCCGGCACTGCTCTATCGCGCGTGGCTCGATGACTCGATCCCGTACGTTACGTGCGCTCGCGCGCGTGCCGCGTGGTGGTGCCGAGCATCCGCAGTCGTTCGTCACGTTCGGCGAGTGGATCTTGCATTCTTGCTTGTTATTAGATCCAAGGTGTAATTTAGTCCGTCGTGTGGGCAGAGTGTGTGCATTCTCTTACCTACCCCCCTCTCTCTCTCTCTCTACTTTTCTTACCAGAACGGAGAAAGCCCGCGAAACTTGGAAGAGGAGGGCTGCTCCGGTGCCCCCCCCCCCCTCCCCTAAATGAAGTTTTTTTTGCGAATGGGTATTATATTAATCAAATTCCTGAGTTACAATCCTCAATACAGAGTTTAGGTATATCTTGAGGCCCCGAAGCGAGAGCATGGCTAACAAAGTTCTGCTCCCGCCTAATATGCTCTACCTTAAACCCTGTCGAAACTCATATCCAGTCCATGCATACCCGTACGTATTGATAGGTATGTCTATGTCATGTAAGAAAAAAAAAGAGGCCACGTGAGCAAGATCTTTATAGGACCTTTCTATTTTGGCACACACACGTAACCATAGATACGAGTACAACACAACATGGGCCATATGAGCCTATACAGGGCTGTACGGACGGAGAACCTACACTGGAATTACGATCATGTCCCTGTTTATGAACATGTATGAAAAAATCTTCACCGTTTTTATGTTTAACGGGCCTAGAATTTTTTCAGGGGAGGAGCACCGGAGTAGAAATGTTAGCAAGAAAGGTCACCCTTATTACCCCGAACGGAGAACTGCATGTAATATATTAAGAAAGGATGAGGACCTAAAATGGCCAAAGTACAGATAACAACTTAAGTTTACAACCCAAAACAACCATAAAACTACCCAGACTAGCAAAACTACCAAGGTATCCTCTGTTGGAGATATGCCCAAGAGGCAATAATAAATGGTTATTATATATCTTTGTGTTTATGATAATGTTTACATACCATGCTATAATTGTATTAACCGAAACATTGATACATGTGTGATATGTAGACAAACAAGAAGTCCCTAGTATGCCTCTTAAACTAGCTTGTTGATTAATGGATGATTAGTTTCATAAACATGAACATTGGATGTTATTAATAACAAGGTTATGTCATTGTATGAATGATGTAATGGACACACCCAATTAAGCGTAGCATAAGATCTCGTCATTAAGTTATTTGCTATAAGCTTTCGATACATAGTTACCTAGTCCTTATGACCATGAGATCATGTAAATCACTTATACCGGAAAGGTACTTTGATTACACCAAACACCACTGCGTAAATGGGTGGCTATAAAGGTGGGATTAAGTATCCGGAAAGTATGAGTTGAGGCATATGGATCAATGGGATTTGTCCATCCCGATGACGGATAGATATACTCTGGGCCCTCTCGGTGGAATGTCGTCTAATGTCTTGCAAGCATATGAATAAGTTCATAAGAGACCACATACCACGGTACGAGTAAAGAGTACTTGTCAGGAGACGAGGTTGAACAAGGTATAGAGTGATACCGAAGATCAAACCTCGGACAAGTAAAATATCGCGTGACAAAGGGAATTGGTATCGTATGTGAATGGTTCATTCGATCACTAAAGTCATCGTTGAATATGTGGGAGCCATTATGGATCTCCAGATCCCGCTATTGGTTATTGGTCGGAGTGAGTACTCAACCATGTCCGCATAGTTCACGAACCGTAGGGTGACACACTTAAAGTTGGATGTTGAAATGGTAGAACTTGAATATGGAATGGAGTTCGAATATTTGTTCGGAGTCCCGGATAAGATCCCGGACATCACGAGGAGTTCCGGAATGGTCCGGAGAATAAGATTCATATATAGGAAGTCATATTCCAAGTTTGGAAATGATCCGGTGCATTTATGGCAGGTTCTAGAAGGTTCTAGAAAAGTCCGGAAGAAACCACCAAGGAAGGTGGAGTCCACATGGGACTCCACCTCCATGGCCGGCCAACCCTAGTGGGGGAGGAGTCCCAAGTGGACTCCCCCTTAGGGGGCCGGCCACCCCCCTATGGAAGGTGGAATTCCCACCTCTAGTGGGAATCCTAGCTTGGGAAGGTTTCCCACCATATGGAAGGTTTGGGTTCGGGTCTTATTCGAAGACTTGTAGTCCAACACTTGGGGCTTCCACCTATATATAGAGGGCCAAGGGGAGGGGGCCGGCCACACCAAAGCCACCACCATGGCCGCACCCCTCAAGGGTGCTCTAGCCGGCGCCCCTCTCCCCAAACCCTAGCGGTCTCTCTCTCCTCCACCATATCCCGCACGCTTAGCGAAGCTCCGCCGGATTTCTCCACCGCCACCGACACCACGCCGTCGTGCTGTCGGATTCAAGAGGAGCTACTACTTCCGCTGCCCGCTGGAACGGGAGGTGGACGTCGTCTTCATCAACAACCGAACGTGTGACCGAGTACGGAGGTGCTTCCCGTTCGTGGCGCCGGAACCGATCGTGATCAAGATCTTCTACGCGCTTTTGCAAGCGGCAAGTGATCGTCTACCGCAGCAATAAGAGCCTACTCTTATAGGCTTTGGAATCTCTTCAAGGGTTAGTCTCGATAATCCCCTCGTTGCTATCTAGATTGCATCTTGGCTTGGATTGCGTGTTCGCGTAGGAAAATTTTTGTTTTCTATGCAACGTTATCCTACAGGTATCAGAGCCGTGTCTATGCATAGATGGTTGCACGAGTAGAACACAATGGTTTGTGGGCGTTGATGCTCTTGTTATCTTTAGTTGAGTACTTTGCATCTTTGTGGCATAGTGGGATGAAGCGGCTCGGGCTAACTTTACATGACCGCGTTCATGAGATTTGCTCCACGCTCGACATGCAACTTGTATTGCATAAGTGGCTTTGCGGGTGTCTGTCTCTCCTACTATAGTGAAGATTCAATTTACTCTTCTATTGACAACACTAGTATCACCGTTGTGGTTCATGTTCGTAGGTAGATTAGATCTTACTCGAAAACCCTAAACCACGTAAAATATGCAAACCAAATTAGAGACGTCTAACTTGTTTTTGCAGGGTTTGGTGATGTGATATGGCCATGATGTGATGATGAATATGTATGAGATGATCATTATTGTATTGTGGCAACCGGCAGGAGCCTTATGGTTGTCTTTAAATTTCATGTTGAGTATTATTTCAAAGTAGTTGTAATAGTTGCTACATGCGGTGAACAACCATGAAGACGGCGCCATGGACCTTGACGCTACGCCGACGATGATGGAGATCATGCCCGTTGATGATGGAGATCATGTTCGTGCTTTGGAGATGAAGATCGAAGGCGCGAAGACTAAAGGGCCATATCATATCACATATGAATTGCATGTGATGTTAATCCTTTATGCATCTTATTTTGCTTAGATCGCGACGGTAGCATTATAAGATGATCCCTCACATTAATATCAAGATAATAAAGTGTTCTTCCCTCGTATGCACCGTTGCATTGTTCGACGTTTTGAAGCATCTCGTGATGATCGGGTGTGATAAACTCGACATACAACGGGTGTAAGCCATGTTGCACACGCGGAATACTTGGGTTTGCTTGACGAGCCTAGCATGTACAGACATGGCCTCGGACAACGGAAACCGAAAGGTTGAACACGAGTCATATGGATGATATGATCAACATGTTGATGTTCACCATTGAAGCTACATCATCTCACGTGATGATCGGTTTTGATGTAGTGGATTTGGATCGTGTACCACTTAACAACTATGAGGGATGTTGTATTAAGTGGGAGTTCATTAGTAATTAGATTAAAACATGAACTAATTATCATAAACATAGTCTGAGTAGTATTTTGAATTAATTTTGTAGTATTGGCATCCGTTTACTACTATGCGCTAGTCTTGTTATTGAGATAGAAATACTGTTAAAATCTGATAAGAAACTTTACGGATTAGTACCGTATTGTTAAAGAATCAAGAATTGATTAAGTCCTATTGCAAACTTTTAGTGAAACTCACTTTGTTGATTCAGAGAGCTATGGTTTCAATTAGTACCTAAAGTTATCTTGTCTCCGTGAAACTTGAAGTTCAAATCTGTTTGAAAAGTAAGGAGCTGAAAATTTAGTTTTCAGAAATAATCAAGGTATGAGATATATGTGATATCTAAGACCTTATTGCAAGATGATAGAATATAATTTGGTGAGACTACATAAACTCATAAGTTTTATGGGAATGTATGAAGGTTGAAGACGCCAGGCGTCACAATCCTCCAACTATTGGAGCACTAACGATATTCGCATATCCATGAAGTTATCATCCTTAGTATGCACCGTTGCTAAGACTCGTCGTATCGAAGCATCACGTGATAATCGGGTGTTATAGATTCTACGTGTGCTTACAATGGGTGCAAGCCAGATTTGCACATACAAATACTAAGGTTAAACTTTATGAGCCTAGCATGTACAGACATGGTCTCAAAAAGTTGTCATGAATTGATGGATAAAATTATGAGTGAAATTGTTCATCATATTACATAGTTACTAATAGTGAAATCTGCAACACTTGTCATATGATGATCAACTTCATAACCTCAAGGTTATTGGTATTTGACCAACAAACCTAGAAGTCAATGATGTTGAAGTGTTTTTCTGAATAATGAGGAAAGCTAAAAGAGAAACTATAAAAGATATTTTGGCAGAAAGAAAAGAAAAGACTAGAAAGTCTAGCTCGTGTGTATAAATGATATACATGTTATGGATGTATTCCTAGTTTAGTCACACAATGAAATTCTTGGGTATTAGTGCTATATTGGTTGGTATGAAGTGTCATACAAAACAACACAATACAAGAATACAATGGCCTAAGTGACTGACAAGGAATATGATAGGTATGCACGTCTGGAACAAAAATAAAGTGTTATTATGTTCATCGTTGGCATTCTATCTAGCCCTTAGAATTTATAATAAAGAACTTAATAATTGTTATTTTGCTCTGGTCAAATAAAAACAATGAGTTGTTCAAATTATGACATTACTCCATGTATGATGGATAAGTTATTATAAATCTTAATGGTGAAACACACATACATAACACTGACGCTAAAATGCCATAAGGCAAATGATTTGAATTCCACTTATTTGTGGAACCGCCATTTAGGTCATGTTAGAAAGGAACGCATGAAGGAACTCCATGCAAATGGATTTTTGGAGTCATTTGATTTTTGAATCGTTTGGCGCTTGCAAATCTTTTCTAAAGAGAATGACTAAAATACCGTTCATAGGCCAAGAGTTGAAACGGGCAACTAACTTAGTGGAAATATACATGATGATGTATGTAGTTCACTGGGCATAGTTGTGTGCGGGAGATTCTTCTACTTCATGAAAACTTCCAACAATGAATTGAGTATAAATGTGGATATATTCAATAAGAAAGAAGTTTGAAACATTTGAATAGATTCAAATAAATTTCAGCATGAAGTGGAAATCATCGTAATAGAAAAGTCAAATATCTATGATTGGATCATGGTAGAAATATTTGAATTACGAGTTTTAGCGAACATCTAAGAGAGTTATGAAATTGTTCTACAACTCACATTTCTTGGAGTATCATAATGATGATATAGTATCCAAGATATGTATCCAAACCTTGTTGGATTAATGATGAGATAAAATATTATGACGCCATTATATTTTTGTGGATTATGCTTTAGTGACTACCGCTTTTACACTGAATAGAGCATCATCATGATCCGTTGAAATGACACCATACGAGTTATGGTATGGGTATAAACCCTAATAGTCTTTCTTTAAATTTTGGTCTAAGAGTTTACAACCAAAATCGGATGAATGTCTTTGTTGGTTATCCCGAGAATTAATTGGGAATTCTTCCCACGAGACAAAGACAAAAGTGTTTGTCAATGTTTCTTATTTCCGAGAAATTGTTTCTAGTGAAGTATTTGAGTGGGAGGACAATATAATTTGATAAGGTTTATGAACCTGAGCATAATGATCAGAGTAGCGCAACATCGGAATTTGTTTCGGAAGCGGCCACGACGATCATGGCTCCCATGACTACAAAGTGTTTTAGCCATGGAGATCAAGTACATATTGAACCTTGTAGGTATGGTTTACTTTGTGATCAAATAAATGATTTGTGAACAAAGGATTGATTTTGAATAATGATAAACCAACTACAAACAAAGAAGTTATGATGGGTCTTGACTCCGTTAAAATGGCTATACGCCATGAAATCCAAGATAGATGAATACTTTTTGAAAGTAAATGGATCTATAAAATTGATGAACTTGGATGGAATATCCTTGAATAAGCTCGACTTGTCGAAAAGTTGTTTACGACAAAGTTCAAAGAGTTGACTACGATAAGATTAGATCTTCCGTAGTAATGCTTATAGTCTATGTGGATTATTCTAGTAATCGCTACATATTTCTTTCATGAGATATGATAGTAGGATGGCAAAATACATTGCTTAACAGAAGTGTGTATTAAAGGTGTATACAAGATACAACCAAGAGTTTTGCTGGTCCGTGGAATACTAGATAGGTATACGAACTTCAATTGGATGAAGTAAGTATCACGGAGTTAGAATCTTCACCAGATGAAATAGTCAAAGAGTTTTTGATTTCATCAGAGACGATGAAGAGGCTTGCATTTGCAAGAAATTAAGTGGAGCGCTAAGACACATTTATAATACTTTATGTAGGTGACATATAGTTGGTTATAAATGATGTAATTATATACTTGATTAAAAGGTTTCATTGAGAATTAACTTCAATGAAAGGATATGGACTGAAACAAATTTAGTGTCAAGATCTATGAAGATAGATTGAAACACATAAATAAGTTTAAGTCAAAGTACATATGATGGATATTGAAGTAGTTCAATATAGAAATATTAAGAAAATGTTCTTGTCATGTGAAGGTTTAACAAGACTTGAGTGTATCTGACACTCAATGAGTAAAAACACATGAGTGATTATAGATCACGAATAACATGTACACAATCAGATATCATGTGCTATAAAGTGTTATGAGCATATACCAGAATGATTCATATGATGATCATTGAACGACAGTAAGAATATCCTTAAGTACTTTAGAAGAACTAAGGATATATATATATATTTTTGTATGAAGAAATGACAAACAAATCGCTGTAAGGTGTTACACCGATATTGGTTTTGTCACATATAAAATATAATTTCAAATCTCAAATTAGACTAAGTGTTGTTTAAAAGGTAGCACAATGAGCTAGAAGTTGTCTATGCTAGATTTAGAAGAGTTCTAAATATTGTGATGGATTCTACAAAAGAAGGCAGAATATGTCATTGTTTTGACAATGACAAAGGATGTTAAGTCGGGAGGTTCTTTGAGAATTTGGTGTAGTTCCGACAAAGTCAGAACTTTGAAGCTATATTGTGTGTGACAATATTAGTGACATATTTCAGACCGCGAAATTAAGGTTCCACCAGAGGAACATATATGCCGACTCATTTGGAAAATGAGTGATGCGCTGAGACGCATATGAATTGCAAAATACATACGTTTCTGAGCATGTCACCGTTGACTAAAACCTCTCCCGTGAGCAAAACATGATAAAGCACAAGGCCAAGGTGTTATATCTTTACATATGTAAACTAGATTATTGACTCTAGTGCAAGTGGGAGACTGTTGGAGATATGCCCAAGAGGCAATAATAAATGGTTATTATATATCTTTGTGTTTATGATAATGTTTACATACCATGCTATAATTGTATTAACCGAAACATTGATACATGTGTGATATGTAGACAAACAAGAAGTCCCTAGTATGCCTCTTAAACTAGCTTGTTGATTAATGGATGATTAGTTTCATAATCATGAACATTGGATGTTATTAATAACAAGGTTATGTCATTGTATGAATGATGTAATGGACACACCCAATTAAGCGTAGCATAAGATCTCGTCATTAAGTTATTTGCTATAAGCTTTCGATACATAGTTACCTAGTCCGTATGACCATGAGATCATGTAAATCACTTATACCGGAAAGGTACTTTGATTACACCAAACACCACTGCGTAAATGGGTGGCTATAAAGGTGGGATTAAGTATCCGGAAAGTATGAGTTGAGGCATATGGATCAACAGTGGGATTTGTCCATCCCGATGACGGATAGATATACTCTGGGCCCTCTCGGTGGAATGTCGTCTAATGTCTTGCAAGCATATGAATAAGTTCATAAGAGACCACATACCACGGACGAGTAAAGAGTACTTGTCAGAGACGAGGTTGAACAAGGTATAGAGTGATACCGAAGATCAAACCTCGGACAAGTAAAATATCGCGTGACAAAGGGAATTGGTATCGTATGTGAATGGTTCATTCGATCACTAAAGTCATCGTTGAATATGTGGGAGCCATTATGGATCTCCAGATCCCGCTATTGGTTATTGGTCGGAGTGAGTACTCAACCATGTCCGCATAGTTCACGAACCGTAGGGTGACACACTTAAAGTTGGATGTTGAAATGGTAGAACTTGAATATGGAATGGAGTTCGAATATTTGTTCGAGTCCCGGATAAGATCCCGACATCACGAGGAGTTCCGGAATGGTCCGGAGAATAAGATTCATATATAGGAAGTCATATTCCAAGTTTGGAAATGATCCGGTGCATTTATGGCAGGTTCTAGAAGGTTCTAGAAAAGTCCGGAAGAAACCACCAAGGAAGGTGGAGTCCACATGAGACTCCACCTCCATGGCCGGCCAACCCTAGTGGGGGAGGAGTCCCAAGTGGACTCCCCTAGGGGGCCGGCCACCCCCCTATGGAAGGTGGAATTCCCACCTCTAGTGGGAATCCTAGCTTGGGAAGGTTTCCCACCATATGGAAGGTTTTGGGTTCGGGTCTATTCGAAGACTTGTAGTCCAACACTTGGGGCTTCCACCTATATATAGAGGGCCAAGGGAGGGGGCCGGCCACACCAAATCCACCACCATGGCCGCACCCCTCAAGGGTGCTCTAGCCGGCTCTCCCCAAACCCTAGCGGTCTCTCTCTCCTCCACCATATCCCGCACGCTTGCGAAGCTCCGCCGGATTTCTCCACCGCCACCGACACCACGCCGTCGTGCTGTCGGATTCAAGAGGAGCTACTACTTCCGCTGCCCGCCGGAACGGGGAGGTGGACGTCGTCTTCATCAACAACCGAACGTGTGACCGAGCGGAGGTGCTGCCCGTTCGTGGCGCCGGAACCGATCGTGATCAAGATCTTCTACGCGCTTTTGCAAGCGGCAAGTGATCGTCTACCGCAGCAATAAGAGCCTACTCTTATAGGCTTTGGAATCTCTTCAAGGGTTAGTCTCGATAATCCCCTCGTTGCTACCGTCTTCTAGATTGCATCTTGGCTTGGATTGCGTGTTCGCCGTAGGAAAATTTTTGTTTTCTATGCAACGTTATCCTACATCCTCCACAACCGAACCAACAGAGGGAAGACAAATTATAGAGAGGCAGAGTAAAACGACCCTGGCTGCTTGTGGCCCAGAGAGTTGCGTCTGTTTTCAGGTGATCAATTACCGATTGGAGTGGTTTGGACTTTGGAATTGCGTATAAACACGTGTACAAGAAATGTGTCCCTATGATCATCGACTTGTTATTGAACGTTGTGCAACATGTAAATCACATTGGCCCAAAAAAAGGCAGTAAATAATTTTGTCAGCAACTTAAACTGTACATTGGAAGTTTCAGTAAATATTGTTACATGGTTATGTACTTGAAACCGCTAGTAAGATATTTTTTAGGCCATAATATGCTTTAGAAACCTTTATCATAAATACATATGCACCATATAATGTATGCACTTTTTAAAAAATAATTCGAGGATGAACTTTGTTTTCTAAATATGGTTTAAATCGTGCACATTTCAAGTTTATTTCGATATCAACTACATAATAAGTTATACCACAAATAACATTTAACAATATTTCTATCTAGTTAACTATGAAAAATAATTCATAGAAAATTAAACGTGTTATGTTGTCGCATGCAAAGTATATTTCCTAGAAAGTATGAAAGTTAAGTATAAATTTAACTCAAAGGGCATATGCTAGCTTGTATTTCAAATTCAACTCATAGTAACAACTAGTAGCCGAATTAGGCACGATCAATGAAAAATGCAATCTGCGTATGCTAACACTTTGGTTGATACTGCAGTAACAAAGTAGGGTCTAAGTGATTTTGTTTGTACTAGGTTAGATAGCGTTCATTTGGCTTCTCAGTTGTTACAAGGCCTATACTTTCTTAGTCAAGTATACATCAATTTATTTAGCGCCAGTGGGGGTTTAAAGTTACCTCATTGTTCGGTTTACTTGGAGTAAGACATGAAATTTATCATCATGTTGAACAAAATATCCTATTTGTGTGCATCAGTTACCACCCAACTCATGCTTTGTGATTACTTCTAAGATACCAGGTTTTATATAAGCTTGAGAATGAGAAACAGGAGTAAACTAAAATTTATGCCACTTTTTTACATTACTTGTAACTTTTACCACATATATAATAATCGTTAAGAATATACCAATAGACCTTTGTAATAGTGCTCATCGGTTGGAATAAAGATCTAAATCTTGCTACTCCACTGCCGCGATGCCATTTCAATCTAGTTGTTACGCCATGTGGAACCTCTAGTTTTTCTATATGCACATTTGGCAAATCTGCCAAGGAAAATGTCACAACTACTAGTCGTTGAACATGCATCTAATTTCATCTTGCCTCCTTTCCTAGCTTTAACTTCACCTACTTTATTTTTTATAGATTTTATTGAAACCCCAAAGATGTGATTTCCAATTTATTTTGAATAAAAGGTTCATGGGCGTTTGGGAGCTCTAATGCCAGTTGCGACGTCCAAACTCGCTCGTGCTCCACCGCGTGCGTTCCTTGGGCGCTGGTGACTGGTGAGTGAGTGGACCTAACTCGTTGGGGCCCCGTCGCGTGTCAGCCAACCGCTCAGGCGAGTGACACTGTGGGTGGAGGCCAACGCGTCGGTCGCGAGCATGTCAGCAGCGAAAACTCTATTATGCGGCGTCGACCACCTAAATAAATTTTCTTATGTCGGTGATTGCTATCTTGGGGCGAATCAGCTCGAGTTACCAAGATTACCAAGAAAACCTTCTTGACACCGGCTGGTCGCCGCACGCACGCCGTCGCCCTGCTGATCGCATCAATGTAAGCTACTTTGTTGATCAGGAAACGAAAAAGTACACACATTATGTTTGCTTATATCCGTTGTCTGCAGCACGTGTAAGCTTTCTTCTATTATGTTCGATCTTCTTTTTGACCAAGGATCGATTTCAGAGTAGAACCATGAATATTTTCTCTTCACACATATTGCTGGATTGATCTGTTTGGATCCCACTTCATTTCTGATTCACTACGATGACATACTTTGTGTCATTCACGTCAATTTAAAATTACAATCCATAGATGTACACAACATGTCCTCCTCCTTTGATTGCTTTGTATCGTTTTCAGGTTGTCCACATTTGATTGCTAATGAGCTATTTTAGTTCTATTATACCGTGGCAACTTGCGGGACATCGTCTAGTAACTATAAAAGACGCTGCAATTATTATACGAATCTCTAAACTAATTCTCAGTAGAGTGAGCTCTAGAGAGACCTATCTTATATAGGCTATACCATATAGCCTAATGTGGAGCCTGGTGGCCTGGAGTAGCATTCAACTTTGCGCTTAAGCAACTGCAGCTCTTGGGTGACCTCCACGGCCATGAGGGTAATAGCTTCGCGCGGTAGCCTGTCCAAGGTGTTCGTCATGATACATTTGCGCTGGATGTATCCGGTAATGACGTGCATAGAAATGCAAAATCTGCCGCCTCCAAAGTAAGAGAGGCCGGATGCTTCGGGGATTGCACGATATCCGGCACACAACGCCAGGTGGCACTGGTACACACAGGCCTCCGGCCAGGACTTGATGATCGCCGGCGGCCTGGCTTCCATGTCAACGGCGCAGAAGTGGCCTCCTTTTTCACGGGAGCAGAAGCCGAAGAGCAGCTGCCGGCCGTCGCCCAGAAAATCCGGGACCAAGATCGCCCGGCCACTGACAGGCAGCACCCAGCTGCCTTCCCTGCGCCACCGGCGGCTCCCAGTGTCGAAGGAGAAGGTGCCTTCACCGCTGAAGGAGACCCAGACGTGCGCGCCCGTGACGAAACGTGCCGAGATAAACCATTCCCTGCCACGGCGACCTGGGCTGGAGAGGAGTGGTGGGTCTGGGATGGGGCGCCAGGCCCAGCGCGAACGGTTCTCCTCCTCTTCCTCCTCCGTGTCGTGGAGGCGGAGCAGAAGCTCGAAGTGGGGAAAACCTTTGTCATCAAGGTGCGGGGAGCAGGACATGGCGAAGAACATGCCTGCCACGGGAACAAGCGTAATGGCGGGCTTGCCGGACAGTGTGTCCGGTCCGGCGGAGATGGAGCGCGAGTCGGTGTCGTAGAGCAGAGTTCGGGCCTTTCTGGAAGCGACGGCGACGACGAGGTTGCCGTTGACAGCGATGGTCAAGCAATCCTTGTCTACGCCGTGGTTGAAGAGGACGACGGGTTCGGGGAGGCTGAGAATCGCTGGGAACTGTCGGTCGGGTCCGCCGGCGAAGAGATGGTTGAGGTTGAACTCGCAGACGAAGTAGCCCAAATCGAGGTCATGCATCACCACCATGGCTCGACTTTGCGGGGCGGCCATCGATCACAGTTCGTCGCAGGTAAGGATTTGGCGATTTGAAGTGGGTCTGACCAGACCTGGTGAACTAAAATAGTACAGTACTAGAGTTGGGATGGGAGGGGAGGCACAGGCACTGGGACTCCGTCACCGGGCCGGACACGGCTGTGTCGGTTGGTTTTGTTCGGAAACATGTGGTCTGCTGTTTTTTTTTTTATAGCTGTTATTATTTCTTGATCTGCCTTAGGGCATGTACAATAGTGTACAATCAGCTGTCTGTAAGTTGTGCCACATATGATTTTTTCTGACGTGGAAGCGGTTGAAGAAGGAAAGAGAAGGAGGGTGTCTGCAATTCTGCAGACGGTCGATAGTCCCCTAAAATCGCTAGTTATCGACAGCCTTTCCCCCGTTGTACGCTCAGGCGTCGCTAATCTGCTGTTTGCCCGGACGAACCGCCTAACCGCTAGCGCTCGCGCTTTGTTCTCGAGCAGCGCGGCGGACGAATCCCGCCGGAGTCCCGAACGCTTCCTGAACCATGACTGCAGCAGCACGACTGCGCCCTTGTCCCGCTGCCGCAAGGCCGCTGCCGCGCCCTGAGGCGCGAGGCTGGCCATGGCGCTCGTGCTGACGGCCTGTATCCGTTGCTGAAGGAGGTTCAGGTACGAGTCGCCACGAGCTAGCCGAGCAGCGCATAAATCGAAGCCACACAACCTCGCTCGTGAACCATCATTTGGCCAAATCAAGTCCGGTTGTGACAGCATGTGAACAACTAGGATCGATTCATTCTTTGATCTTTGTCTCATTCTCAAGTTTACCCCGATCTGGTTTCTCGCCGGCGGGAGTTTACTGATGCCGCTGCGGTGACAGAAAGTAGCGAACTGCAATACGTTTAACCAAGAGATTTTCAAGATTTTTTGCTATTGTAATTTTACAGACAACCTAGAAGACGATCGATTGTAAATGCTGTCGTTAGTGCAATCTTTAGATGACATGGCAGTGTATTGCAGACAGTTGCTGTCTAAACTATTGTACATGCCCTTATACGCGTGGTCTGGGCGGTTGGCGTCGCCGTCACAGAGTCTGAGCAGAAGCGCGGCGGGGCGGGAACCAGCTCTTCTAACGTGGTGAAGCAAAGTTAGAGAAGAGCAATTCTCTAACTTTCTTTCTTCAAAAACATAGTATCCGAATCCAAATTGATTTAAATTAATCTGTACAATACAGATCTATTGTATACACTAACATTCATTACTTGCCATGGAAATTATGAGGTAAATTTTTTTAATTTATATATTTTATGCTACAGTAATTACCTGCAAAAACACAATGCATAGTACATGCTACACTACCCTGACTTGTCTTCACAGATTTACACTAGCTTACTACTGTAGCCGGGTGACTTTGTTTCAGCACGTTAGAGGAACCGGTTCCGGCGGGGCGGGGCTTTAATTTCCTCGTCTCGTGGAAGACAAGTAAGTCCCGTATACATGTTGACCAACTTCTCAGCAATCCTAATAACCTAGATCTCTTCTTGTTCATTGCCCTGGAAACCACAAGTGTAGCTCGAGCTACACGTAGCTCGTTTTTTGAAAAAAAATAAAAACAACATTTTAAAGCTTCAAAAAATTCTAAAATTAAATCTACTTGTAGATAATACTGTGATCTACAACCTTGGAAAAATTTCAAACGGAAATACCTTATATTCGGAGCTATGCAAAAATGAAAAATTATGTTTTCAATATTAGTGAACAGTGTTTGATTTTAAAATCTCAAAATCTGTCAGATTTTGTCAATTTTGTGCAGCCCAGAATATGAGGTAGCTCGAGTTCATATTTTACAGATTGGTAGATCCCATCACTGTCTACATCTCGATTTTTTGTCATATTTTTTAAAAAACTTTAAAATCCTATTTTCAAATTTTGCAAAAAGAAGGAGCTACATGTAGCTCGGACTACAAAAGTTCACACTCTTCATTGCCCCCCCCCCCCCCCAATAAAAATTTGCGATCACAAAAAAAAGGTTGTTCACTCATATGGTCACTAAGATCACATCGTTGGTATAACTATTGTTCCAAAAAAACGATAATAAGAAAATATAGTAGAAAACATGGATGTTGAGATTAGCTCGGTCTTAAATCATACAATCATATACTCATAGTTAGCTGTAACATGTTAAAATAAGATGGCATTGCTAGTAATATAACTACTTTTCTTGCATCTTGTATAGGAATCGACTAACTGCAAATTGCAACAGTCAAGTAAAATAAGATGTTTTGGTTGTACCATACTTTTGATTTCTTGAATACGTCCATGAGGAAACGTGGATATTGCTTAGGTAGAAGCTTTTTACGAAGCCCAATATGTTTTAATCCTATGTGTATTGTTCTCTTTTACTCTGCCTTTTTTTTTTGCAGTATGAGCAATTACTAATAACAATAAAATCAAATATTTTGATTTAGCAATTTCAAATGATTTTTTAAAAATGATAATAACTATAACCTATGTGCACAGAAATGTCGAGGAACCATTATTAAAGAGTAGTGAAAAAAATTCAATTATTACCTAGCTAGAAAGGTGACCCAATTTTCTACAACAACCCTAGCATTGTAGATGTGTCTTCGTGATCATCAAGTTATCTTCTGACGATACCCGAAATCCAACATGGCAATTTTTAAGACTTGGCACATCCAGCAATTAAGTGCAAATTTTAGTTCCTTGGAGAGTGGGATACCAAGGTTATTTGTTTTTCCATGTCATCGAAGAAACAATTATTGATGAATCACATAAAAAAAGGCTAATAAAAAGAAGCAAAATAGAAAAAGAAATATCAAAAAAGCATCTCTAGTCTTTATGGGCCGGCCCAAGCGAGTAGATCGAAAGAATCTTGTTCCCGCGCGGTGACTCAGAAAGGTGTTTGGCCCCCCGCGATGTACAATGAACTCAATATTTATTTATTTCTATATTTACCAAAAATGGTATTAAATTTTCTAAACCAAAATTATGTGGCTGCATACACATGTTACCCACATATATTCACAAATTTTCTAAATAATTCATTGTATTGTAGGCTTCACGAAATCATAAAATCGTGGCTCTGAAAAGGCAAAAAAAAACTCCTTTTTCCATTGAAAATTTATGATTTTTGTGCAGATCGCATATGAAAAAAATATTTCGATACATATTTGGTCGTACATACATGACATGATATGTACTTGTATGATTTTTTAGAACTGTTAAGGACATAAAAAAAGAACGTTTCAATATTTGAAAAGTGAGATCATTAGAGCTTGGGAGCTACAAGTGATTTTCGCAAATATGATACCATTTCCTATTTTTCTCCTACATCAAAGTGTTAATTTTGATTTGTTGAATAAAACTTAACAAAGTGACTTTCTAATTGCAAAACACATTTGTGTTTGTCCATTCTTGATATTTTTGGTCATTTGTTAGCGAAAATATATGTTATATGTTGGACCCCCCCTCCTCGTTATTTTATCTTTTAATTAAGTGAACTATATAGCAAATTAGGGTGCGACTAAAAAAAGGACCTTCACTACTAGTGCTCCTATATATTGAGTGCACACATGCAAACCGACCGATATAACTCGTAACACTTCAATCCACCCAAAAGTACCATTGAAACACATGCAAAATTGTTAAAATTTGTTTGAACTAATGTCTGCACTAGAAAAAAATACTGAAATATTGCTAAACGAACATATCATGGTCCAACTAGCTGAAGTGGTAATTAAACTTCACATTTTGATTCCAAAGTCAGCAAAATAGTGTTGTTATCCTTCCAAATTTCAATTTTTTTTAAACAATAGACATACAAAGTTTTACGGTGGTTCTCCTTTAGCATACAACTCTCAAAAATGGTACTCCTTCCAATCCATATTACTTCTCGCCATTTAGTGCAATGCTATATTAAATTAGTGACAAGTAATATTGATCGGAGGGAGTACAACACAAACATCCTTCATGAGAAAATACAACTCGGGATTAACATGAGGTGACAGACTAAGGTTCGATTTCCTTTTCCTAAATAATCATATGTTTTGACAGAATACATGAGAAAACATAGTAGAAACACATGGATGTTGAGATTGGCTCGGTCTTAAATCATGCAATCATGCGAGAGTGGTGTTTTGGAATATAGGAGCATATGCTCCCTCAATTTTGAAATGCATCTTGGAATTCAAAAAAATTAAATCAAAAAATTCGTACGTACATCTTCACGTGCTACGCGGTTCACAAAGTCGTTTCATAAAAATCGACTTATCATGTGACGTGTGTAAAAAAGACAAAATTCAGTGTTAAAATAATGCTTTTCACAAGATAAATTTTCTCTTGTTTACATAGACCACAAAAATATTAGTTTTTCGTGAAACTTAACGAACACACATATATTATGAAGATGTATATCTAGATTTTTTTTGTCAAATTTTTTTTACACTTCGAAATATGTTTTTTTTGTAGAGGGAGCATACGCACCCGAGAGCCGAATTAAATTTCCGCAATCATATACTCATAGTTAGCTGAAACATGTTAAAATAAGAGTATAGCTACTTTTGTCGTGTCTTCTGTAGGAATCTATTAACTGCAAATTGCACCAGTCAAGTAAAATATGCAACAACATTATGTGCGACTAAAAGAAAAGCTAACCTGAGACAGATGTAAGATATTCGTGTCTTTACTGTCTACTTGCATCATTTGTACTAATCAATGTGAAGCTTGGCCCTTGTTTAGCGCGAATGCAGAACCACGCGTGGAATCCTCATTTGTCTGTCTTGCGCGTGGATGTTCGTAAGCAGCTCCTTGAAAGATGCAGGTATGCGTTGGTACTCGTGGAACATGAGTCCTTTAGACCTGCATATATATGTTCAAGGAAGAGAAGGACACTAGAAGTTAGAGTTACACAATAAGTTCGTTCAGTAAAGTGGATACTGTTGAGGTGCAAGGAAAACATACCACTCACGAGGATTGGCGTACGTGATAAGATGATCAGCAATGGTGAAGGGGCGCACAGACGGTCGGATCCTATCGTTCATGTCATGTATTTGGCAGGACTTCGCTAACGGCTCGGACAAACCAGTCCCCAGGGAATGCACCACGATGGGGTCCCGAGGTATGCTGAAGTAGATGGAGTTGCTGCTCAAGGAAGGGAGGTCCCTGGCTGAAACAGACAGGCAGCGGTGGCCACCGAGAAACAGCGCGCGGTCGCCTAAGCTGCTCACCGGGGTAAGCTTACAGCGGCGGTGGCTGTTCACATCCACTTCATAGAGCTTGAAAGTTTGTAGCTGCAACCAGTCCAAAGCATTTGTACCAGCAGGATCTGGGTGCCGGATGACGAGCAGCATCCTTCCACCAGACTCGACGAGTAGAAACTCGCAGTCCCTGCGGTCAGCAAAATATGGAACATGGCCAACCACCGCGGAGTTCTCGACGGCTTCTTGTCTGGGAGGAGGGTATAGCTGCAGGATGTGGTTCGAGCACAAGCTGGTGGCGTAGAGCTTTCCCTGGTAGGGCAAGGTGGTCCCAACGTAGAACTCTCGGTGGAGGACCTCCCAGTCTGAATTTGGGTCGGCGGCGAGCACCACGTTTGCGGAGATGAACCAGACCACCACGGCGATGGACGATGCGCTGCTGCATACTGCCGCGTTCATGTCGAGCAGCCTGTGGTGCCTGACCGACTTGTGGTACGCGGGGGCGAGGGACGGGAGATCGACCGCGATGCGCGTGAACGGATGCAGCACGCTGACCTTGGTGTTGCGTTTGTGCACGAGTATGAGGAGGCCGTCGGTGATGCCAACGATCCTGCGGCCCCGGAGCTCCGGGAGGGGGACGCGGAGGCGCCTGGCCGTGCGCATATGGAAGAAGACGATCTGTCCGGCATCGTCTGGGCGGACGGCGTCGCCGTCGCAGAGCGCGACCCAGTCGCGGGGGCGGAGGCGGGGATCACGCAGAGTAGGGTCGCACGGCCTGGGCGTGCAGGCGCGCCAGTCGGAGCAGACAGCGCGGAAGGAGATGTAATCTACCACGTCGCCGTCGAGGATACGGCAGGTGATGAGGCCAACTATGTCCGTGGGCAGGGACGCCCAGCCGCCGATTGCTTGCGCCGACGCAGGGCGCTTGCACGCGGCGAGCTTTGCCAAGGTGGCACCTTTTCGCTTCCTTCCCGCCGCCGCCCTGGCCGGAGCAGAAGTCGGCAGTTTCCTCACCATCGCTCGCGGTTTCCTTCTACAAATCACAGCCTGGACTTTATTGGATCTTTTCCGTCCCACCCCCAAGCTATATGTTATACTACGTACAGGATACTGCTCTGACCCTGACCTCAGCTCGGATTGAGGGAAACTCAATCTGCTGCTCCTAATTGAGGTCGGAAATGGTTCCTTCTTCAACTCGATCACGCCGTGTCTCCGGAAAGGAAAATGAGAAAGAGAAGTGGATTACGATTTTCACGGAAATAGGGAACAACCTGACAGGCCGCTGATGTTGGGTGAGGATATGGAGGCACGCCGCTGCGGATCAGCCCTCCAATGAAAAGGGGCCTGTTTTTGCTTCATATTCACCATCTCAATAACATCTACTTTAAACATCAGTTTTGACCAAACATGTAGACAGTTATATTGAAAGAAAGACGGTCCATCCATGTATCATCAAGCAAGCAGTAGAAGATATTATGCTGAACAGTTTATGGAAAATGTAACCAAGAAAACCCGAGCTTACATTGAATAGAACTGGTTAGCATTTGAATGACGAATCATCAGATTACCTGAATATATTCTTTGGAGCATAAGATTTGAACATGCAGAAAGGCTGCATCTACTTCACGTTCCTAAATTATTTTACTTGCACATTTTCCTCCCTTTCTAACATTTCCAGTGTTGGCGTGTTGCCTGCTTCTGTCCAACAAAATAACCTGCAATAATAACAACAAATCAGCAAGTATTTAACGGTGATGCCGCTAGAGAAGTGTTTACATTGAGTCTACAATTTTATCATCTAGAAATAAATAATGCAGAAGAGATTACACATATGCAATTTGTCTTGCATGTCACAAAACAAGCATGATAATACAATTCGGAACGGAAATAGCAAACTTGATGTTCCCGTCATGCATTATATAAAGTTCGCGGGGTGTATCAAGTACTCTTCTGACCTCAATGCTTCATCTCGCTCAAGCAATTTCCCTTGCACTACACTAAGCTGGACCTGCAAAAAAGAGAGTTCCTTTGTCTATTTTTGCAATGAGAAGACAGTTGAAAGAAAACCAAAAAAAAAGATCTTGTCCTCAGAGATTACACTGTCTCCCTTCTACCCAAAAAAATAACTATATGTAGATTTTATGTCGTCATTAAATTTACCTCCATCAGAGACAAAAGAAATACAGCTTGTAATTTCATCAGGAGGAAGCGCATCTAATAATCTGTCTCATGTTAACTACAATGATGGCAAATTAGATTGAGATGGACCCTGCACTTGAGAAGAACATGATAAATACACAACAAATAAAACTATGTTTGATCTATGTAGCCTTGTAATTTACCACTCCTTTCAGTTGGAAGTTGATATGCCATAGCAACCTATTTCAAGACTTAAAGAATAATAGCACGAAACCGATCTTTTGTTGTGCCAACGTAATCAGGACAGAGCAGTGTAGACTTGAAGACATAGTCCAACCATCCAAGGTAACATCCTGAAAACAAAAATGAATTAAAGAATAAGATGATCAGATCTAAGAGTAGACACTGAAACTTGAATGTCACTATTATTTCCCTCAAGAACCTTTTGTGGCAAGATGACAATTTTACATCTGTAGGTTGAGCAAGCAAATGAGGCATAAATAAACTTAAATGTCTCTGCATCATATTGAGTTCTTGAACAGCTAAAGGAAATACATGTATTCTCTGATGGATTAGATCCATTTATTTGTTGTAAAATGATGAAGGTAATGAAATTAGACGCATACTCTACCATATAAAGATTTTGGTGGTAATGATTGAGGTGGTCGGTGATCAAATCGATGAGATTTGCACAATAGATTTCCGTCCCGTAAAAACAGAGCACTGAACTTCCCGCGACCTGAACTTGTACTTACCGTGCAATGTGGTTGCACTTCTCGGTGTGGTTTCATGAAAGTGTTCAGTAAACAGCTATAATTTTCTCGTACAGTGTTCGTTTGAGGTCCACGACCGCTTGTACTTCATGTAGTCTACGAGGTTTGCTCTTCTCGGAATCACCGCTTGTACTTCTTCACGGATGATGTTATCATTTTGTTTTTTCTACATTTGGATTTTGCCGATTTTCTTATACTTCCTATATTAAGTGGGTGTACTGCTCGTGACGAATGGTTGTTCTTCTTGTCGTCAAGTATTTGAACTTCTTTGCGGGTGATGCGATTATTTTGTTTTTTATACATTTTGATTTGTCTATTTTCTTGTACTTCCTATAGTAAGTGCATGTATTGCTCCGGTGGATGGTTGTACTTGTCAGCGTTAAGTATTTGAAGTTTGTCACGGATGACGGGATTATTTATTTTTTCTACATTTGGATTTTGTCGGTTTTCTCATACTTTTCTATACTAAGTGGGTGTACTGCACGCGTCAAATGGTTGTACTTCTCGTCGTCAAGTATTTGAACTTCCTCATTGGTGATGCGATTATTTTGTTTTTTCTATGTTTTTATTTTGTTCGTTTTCTTGCACCTTGAAAAGACCCAAACTAGATAGCCTCCCACTTAGTTTTAGCCAATAAACTTGGTTAATCAAGGCAAGCCTGGATGGATGTGGTTTGCCAGCCTGTCTGACACAGCCTTGAAACGTGCTGATTTTTCTCGAGCCAGCTCTGCATGGGGTGATGCACGTTAGCATGTATGCTAACCTCGACATGGCTTAGGTGAAATCACTAGGCATGCTGCAGCAACCATGATAAGGTTGATGTGCTCATTCACCTTCCTCTCAGCAACCATGATAATTTTAATGTGCACATTCACCTCCTGAGGGAAGAAGACGGAGTTGGGAGTGACGCCTTCTAGCCTTGTATAATACGTACAACCGGTGAGCAAATTACTCTCTCCCCGACAGCGTGACCACATGAGCTATTTGTATATTATATTTTTTCAGTGGTATTTGGCCTCCGTGAAATACAAGTTGTTATTCCTCTAACATGGTATCAGAATCTTTTCTGGGACGCGCAACTTGTCCCCTAAATTCTAGACCCGCACGGCCATCTCACCAGGCAGCCGTCGCAGCTCCTTGTCTTGCCGGCTGCCGCTGCTACTGCTCCCCGTCCTGCTGGCCGCCGCCACAGGAAGGTCCGCCGTGGCCCGATCTCGCCGTCGCCGGATCCTGCCGGTTCCTGAGCGCCACCGGACCACCATCGCCGGATCTTGCCGGTTCCCGAGCGCATCTCTTGATCTGGTCTGGTTGACAAGTGCCGTCCAAAAAAAAATCCAAAAAAAATGTTTGCGTCATTGAGCTACGTCGCGATCCCTCGCTGCCCGGTGATTTTTGATGGCACGAACTATCCTGATTTCGTTGCCTTTATACGCATTCATATGTGTGGTCTCCGTCTCTGGGGTGTGCTGTCCACCGTGCCCCATTGCTCCTCTTGCTCCTACTCCACCGACACCACCAGTCCTTGTTGCCCACTGCTACTCAGGCTGACAAGGAGGCCGCCAAGTCTGAGGATGATGATGTTGTTGCCGCGAATGCTCGGAAGACCCATGAGTATTCTACCGCTCTTGAGACATATCGCCTTATCTGATTGATTACGCCCACTGGATGGACAAGGATGCTCGAGTTGCGGCTGTTCTCACCTCTAGTGTTCTACCGCAGTTTGCCTCTAAGTTTGTTGGTGGTTCTCGTGAGGAGCATAATCTTCGGCAGGGTGACTCTACTATTAGTCAGTTGCATGCAGAGTGTTGAAATATGACGCTAGCTCGACTCTCTTTGCACTGTTGTCTGTGGTACTTGCGTGTGTTGTCAGACTGTGCACGCTGATGTGGAGTTTCAGTGTGTCTACGAGTTCTTGTCTCGGCTCCGCCAGGAGTGAGCCCTGTCGTGCTCAGTTGCTTGCCCGCAGTCGTGTTCCCCGCTCGGAGGTCCTATCCGAGCATCGTGCTGAGGAGACTCGCCTACGTGGTGTTGGGTTGCTAGATCTTCCTTCATGCTTCTTCGACTCCTTTGCGGTCCGCTGCTCCACCACTTTTACCCACTCCTCAGGGTTTGGGCCAGAGTCGTGGTCAGGGTGGCCAGGGTCGTGGCTCTCGCCCCCGCCCTCACTGCATCTACTGTGACATGGATGGTCAAACCGAGTCTCGCTGCTACACGAAGGAGTTTGATCTAGGTCAGCAGAGGTCATGTGTCTCTCCTGGGATGCGTGCTCCTCCAGGCTCATCGTGATCTTCTCCAGTCGGCTTCAATGAGCATGATATTGTGCGGCCCAAGCGGTTGCTCGCCGCTTCAGGTTCTCCCTCGACAAGTTATGTTGGTTCTGTGACTGATTCTTCTGGCACTGCGCGACCACCACCCTTTACACACTCAGGTACTTCCCCGTAGCTTCTAGATTCTGGAGCTTCTTTTTATATGACTTCTGATTCTTCTTGTCTATGTTCTCTCCTAACTACTCTGTGCTTCATCTATTTGGTTGTGTTTGTTATATTCTTCTTGCTCCTCGTGAACACCCTAAACTTTCCGCTCAGTCTGTTGAATGTGTTCTTTCCGGGATATAGTGATGACCATAAGGGTTATCGTTGTTGGGATCTGGTGGCTCATCGGATGCGCATTTCTCGGGGCGTGACTTTTGACGAGTCTCGACCTTTCTATCCACGTTCGACCTCCTTGATCTCTATTGTAGAGGATATCTCTTTTCTTGTTTTCCCGACTCTCCTGCCCTGGTTCCGCATGTATCTTCTCCTTCTCCTCCTCTTGTCTCATCTCCTCCGACATCACCGGCGGATTCTTCTCCTCCGTCTCTTTCGCCGCCCCCGTCAGTCCATCTTCTATGATTTCTTCGACGCCTCCATCGTCTTCACCATCCTCACCGCAATCTCCTCCTATTTCTTTTCTCATTCTCCTTTTCTTTTTCACTATACTCGCCATCCACGTGTAGTGCCCGAGTCACTTGATGTACCAACTACTTCTGGTGCACCCTCTACTTTTGATGCACCATCTACTTCTGGTGCTCTGTCTCTATATCTCTAACAACCATGATTGTCGCCACCGCCGGTTGGCAGCTCCTGGCGATACAACGGCCATAGCATGCAGCCGTCGTGGTATATGTGCGCGCGTGGGAGACTCCTGACCCCTTCCGCGGCCTCGACGCCATCCTTTGCACAAGCTGCACTGCGTTACGCCTCCACAGGCCACGCCTAAATTGAACTTCCTTACCTTCAACAATCTTCTACTCAATCTAACCTATCAGACAGGGGGTGACAACACATGACATGTCAAAAGCGACAAAATATGATATTTCTTCAATTACATGACAACTATAGCAGCGTTGATCATAATAAAAACCCTTGTATCTACTTTTCCTCTATTCGTACAGATAGAAGTCCATCATATAATAGGTCAAAATCAACTAATTGTGTTTGAACAGGAATGCGAAAAATAGCAGATCCTTATAGCTCAGCTATGAACTGATGCTTGTGGGCCCACGAGCAGCCACTCAGAAGGTAGGATGCAAGTTCCCACTAATCCTCTAAGCCCTTACGAAAATAGGGTTAATTGGATTTATGCAAATGCAATTTTCCTGGAAAAATGTCATTACAAAAGCTAGACTTGGAGATATGCCACTCTAACTTCTAATTGGATTTACTCATTCCAGTCGTCTCCTCCTCCAGCAACCGCGTTGCCTGAGCGCCTTTAGCGCCGCCGACTCCAACCGCTGCCGCCACCAGGGTTCGCACGTGCACGCGAGTTCGAGTGGGGAATTTTTGTGCGGTTCGAGTTTTTCTTTTTTTCCTTTACATGTACATACAGGGTATATGTATACATACATGAGTATAAGGTCTGTATATGATTTGGTATTGAGAGAATGGCATAGATAGAGGTATAAAAAAGTTAGTGTGGCAACCACGTAAAAGTAAAAGGCATACACGTTCTTGTCATGTACTATATTACATTGGTTATTTTCTAAAACAGGCTGAAAAAGTCAAGGGTTGCTGTGGGGAAGAAACTATGTACAACTCACATTCTGCATTTACTAATTTGCAACCAGGAGACATGTTATGACATTGTTAACATGGTGCACAAATTTCAGTTAGTGGGTATGAAAAGGCCAAAATGGTAAATCATCACTCGCAAAGTGAAGATATATACTTACATGCAGCTATATTCAAATCAATAAATCCACGGCAACAGGCGATCGGTTCCTCTATGTTCTTTGGAATGCTTGGAAGGAACGAAACAGGCGCATCTTCACCGCGCGCCGCCTCACCTATCTGGAGGTGGCTGATATCACGAGGGAAGACATTCTTCAGCGGGACCGTGCCATCAACGGCTTCGGGCCGGCTATCCCGGCCGAGCCAGACTAGTTTTTCTCTTTTTGTCAGTTTTTCTAGGGTGGTTTTCTGGGGCATATTCCCACCATAATCTAAATATGCCCTTCTATGTACAGTTTGGTTTGTCTTTCCCTCTTGCTTAATAAAAAGGCAGTGCTCCTGTCGGTTGCTCCAAAAAAAAAAAAATTCACGGCACAAAGAGTCAGCCCATGTGCCAGATTTGACCAGAAAAGTCGCTTTCTCCGCATCTGATTTTGATGTCAACGTGGATAGGCAACATGTGATTGTTCCAAAGCATCAACTTTTTTTTAGCCGCAAACACTTTTCAAAGTTCGTCTGACTATTACCAACATGTGATCTCTTTTCTCTGACCAGACAAAAATCTATAACGGTGAAATTTCCACTGTCCAAGAGAAGGTGGATGTGTGGTCTTGAGCGAATTGGCAACGAACAACTTCTGGATCAGTTTATCACACTTCGGACTCATATTTAGTTGGTAAAATCTTCAGCGCAAAGAAGCCAAGATCACGTGGAAGCTCACGGCTGATGGGAATTGGGAAGTACTCAGCCAGCTCAGCTTATGGCAAGAATTCTTCACAAGGATCCTCTAGCCTGATCTTCACCGAGTTTGGACCATTGGGGTCGAAGGCAAGGTCAAGAATTTCACCTATAGTTTATATTGCAGAGTAGAAATTAGATTGTGTATCGGCTGCTGGCTAGAGGATGACCACAAATGTTGTTTGTGCGATCAGACTTTGGAAAATGCTGCCATCTTGTGTTGCATTGTCCTTTGGCAAAAGGAGGTGCGGTTCAACCCACCCAAGAATTGTTCAGGTGGCCACTAGTTCTTCCACTGTTCAAGCTTGGTGGAATAAAATCAGTCGTCGAACCAAGGATGAGCAGAGGAAGCATGAGGCCACTCTCACTGTTTATGCCATTTGGCATATTTTCGAAGGAAAGGGGGCGCCGCATCTTTCAGTATTTCAGTATGAAAACCGAGTTTCTAACAATTTGATTAGAGGTGATGTGCATTTGTTAGAGATAGCTTTTGAGCATGCAGCTGTTTAAGCTCCCCTTGAGTTCCTGGATGCATCGCATCCTTTCTTGTAACTGAACGTCTTTCCCCCTACTATAATGCAAAAGTGGAGCCCTGCTGTTCACTGTCAAATTACACCAGTCAAGTCAAATATGCAACAACATAATAAGATTAGATCACAAACAGTGTGAGAAAAAGATGCTAACTGGGACATTTGTAAGAAGTTTGTGCCTTTATTGTCAACTGAATTTTCTTGTACCTTCATTAATCCCTGGGTAATGTGGACCTGGCATTTGTTCCTTCGGCACAAATGCAGAGCGAGGCATGGAATCTTCATTTGTGCGGTTTGTGCCCAGATGTTCTTAATCAGCTCCTTGAAAGATTCAGGTATGTATTGGTACTCATGGAACATGAGTTCTTTAGACCAACATATGTTGAGGAAGAGAAGGAAACTAGAATTAGAATTATAGATTCATTCGTTGCAATGGATACTGATGAGGTGCAACTGTGCTAGGAAGGGAACTGTAAAGGAAAGCATACCACTCACGAGGACTGCAGTAGGTGATAAGATGATCAGCAACGGTGAAGGGGTGCACAGATGGGTGAATCCTATCCTTCACGTCATGTATTTTGCAGGACTCCGCCAACTGTATGATGCACAGTCATCTGCATTTCCTGCATATGCTGCTTCCTCTACATACTCTGCAAATCCATCTTCCGCTGCTTTCTCTGCACTATGTTCTAAAGTTTTAGTAACTCTCTCCACTTCTTCAGCTCCACATCAGCGCCACGTTGCAGAAACCAACTGCCATAAACCACCAAAAATATATCCAAAATCACCCAATAGCTGGCTTAGGGGGGATTTAACTACTCCCTCTGATCCATAATAAGTTTCTTGGGTTTAGTTCAAATTTGACAAAAAAATGAACAAAATGAATTAGAACCATGATGCTTATTATGGATCAGAGGGAGTAATATTATTTGACTAAGTCAGGGTTAAAATCATACAAAAAAAGAGTTCAGGGGAATTTTGCTACAATCACCAACATTAGAGGGTGAAATATATACTTAGTTTAATTTTTTCACAAACGAGTCTGTCATAAGTTCAATGTGCAGATCCCAAATTATCTGTAAGATGAGCTGCAACCAAATGCATAAGAAGATAGTGGCTGAACACACACTATAAAAATCCTGGCGAAAAAGATGTCATGCAGTGAATTCGATGCAAGGATGCCACATGCCAGCCAGGTTAGCATTATCAGGATTCAATAGGGAGAGTAATTTATCGAAAACGGTTACATGAGGGCCTCAGGGGCACACTTTCTTAAAGTACAAAAATAGACAGAGTTTCACTGCGGTTCTCGTTTAAAAGACAACTATGAAATATTTTATTCATGAGAAAATACACCTATTCGGGAATTAACATGAGGTGACAAACTGAGGTTGGATCTTCCTTTTCCTATATATATAATCATATAGTTGGACAGATACATAGTTCACCAAGTTCTCAGCAAGCCTAGTAAACTAAGTCTCTTCATGTTCCTGCCTCCACTCTTCTCCGTATGTTTTCCAGAACCTATAAACAGTTACATGAAGGCCTCAGGCCCATACTTTCTCAAAATACAAACAATAGTCAGAGTTTCAATGCGGTTCTCGTTTAGAAGACAACTCTGAAACATGTCATTCAAGAGAAAATACACCAATTCGGGAATTAACATGAGGTGACAAACTGAGGTTGGATCTTCCATTTCCAATATAATCATATAGTTGGACAGATACATAGTTCCCCAAGTTCTCAGCAAGCCTAGTAAACTAAGTCTCTTCATAATCCTGCCTCCTCTCTTCTTCTCTGTATGTTTTCAGAACCTATAAACATTTGGTGTTCACAAAAAAGGATAATAAGATTGGTTCACTCATATAGTCGTTAAGATAACATATATATATTGCTTGTAACAACTAGTGTTAACATATTTAGCTGTAGCATGTTTAAATAAGATGGCAATGCTAATAAATAACTACTGCTAATGCGCTTGGCAGGGATCTGCTAACTGCAATTTGCACAAGTTAAATCAAATAAGCAACAACATGATAAAATCAGATCGCAAACAGTGTGTGACTAAAAAAATGCTAACTGAGACAGATGTAAGAATTTTGTGTCTGTCTACTGGCATCATTTGTACCTTCATCATTCATTGGGTAATGTGAAGCTTGGCGTTTGCTCCTTCAGCACGAATGCAGAGTGACACGTCGAATCTTCAACTGCGCGTTTTGTGCCCGGATGTTCTCAATCAGTTCCTTGAACAATTCAGGTATGTATTGGTACTCGTGGAACATGAGTCCTTTAGACCTACATATGTTGAGGAAGAGAAGGACACTAGAAATTAGAATTACGCAGTACATTCATTTCATTGCGGTGGATACTGATGAGGTGCAACTGTGCAAGGGAGGGGACTGAGAAGGAAAACATACCACTCACGAGGATTGCAGTAGGTGATAAGATGATCAGCAACGGTGAAGGGGCGCACAGATGGGCGAATCCTATCCTTCCTGTCATGTATTTGGCAGGACTCTGATAACCGCTCGGATAAACCAGACCCCAGCGAATGCACCACGATGGGGTCATGTGGTAGACTGAAGTAGATGGAGTTGCTGCTCAAGGAATGGAGGTCCCTGGCTGAAACAGATAGGCATCGGTCGCCGCTGAGAAACAGCGAGCGGTCACCTAAGCTGTTCACCGGGATAAGCTTACAGGGGTGGCTGTTCACATCCACTTCATAGAGCTTGAAGACTACTAGTCGCGACCAGTCCAACACATTTGTACCAGGAGCTGGGTGCCGGATGACGAGCAGCATCCGTCCACCAGACTCGACGAGTAGAAAATCGCAATACACGCGGTCAGCAAAATATGGAACATGACCAACCACCACAGAATTCTCGAAGTCTTCATGTCTCGGAGGAGGGTATAGCTGCAGGATCCTGCTTGAACGCGACAGGGTGGTGGCATAGAGCCTTCCTTGGAAGGGCAAGGTGTTCCAAACATAAAGCCCTCGGTGGAGGACCTTCCAGTCTGAATTTGGGTGGTCGGCACCGAGCACCACGTTTGTGTAGGGGAACCAGACCACCACGGCGATGGAGGTCGCGGAGGATGCGCTGCTGCATACCGCGGCGTTCATGTCAAGCAGAGACGACTTCTGCCTGACCACCTCGTGGTACAAGGGGAGGAGGGGCGAGAGGTCGACCACGACGCGCGTGAACGGGTGCAGCACGCGGATCTCGGTTGTACGCTTGTGCATGAGGATGACGAGGCCGTCGGTGAAGCCGACGATCCTGTGCCCCTGGAGTTCCCGGAGGGGGACGCGGAGGCGCCTGGCCGTGCGCGTATGGAAGAAGACGATCTGTCCGGCATCGTCTGGGCGGACGGCGTCGCCGTCGCAGAGCGCGACCCAGTCGCGGGGGCGGAGGCGGGGATCACGCAGAGTAGGGTCGCGCGGCGTGGGCGTGCAGGCGCGCCAGCCGGAGCAGACGGTGCGGAAGGAGATGTAATCAACCACGTCACCGTCGCCGGCCAGGAGCCGGCGGGTGATGAGGCCAACTATGTCAGTGGGCAGGGACGCCCAGCCGCCGGTTGCTCGCGTCGGCACAGGGCGCTTGCACGCGGTGAGCGCCGCCAAGGTGGCACCTTTCCTCTTCCTTCCCGCCGCCGATCCGGCCGGGGCAAAAGTGGGCAGTTTCTTCCCCATCGCTCGCGGATTCCTTCTTCAAATCACAGCTTGGGCTTGATTGGTTCTTTTCCGTCCCGCCCACAAGCTATGTTATACAGGCTACTGCTCTGACCCTGACCTCAGCTCGGACACTGACCTCAGCTCGGATTGAGGGAAACTCAATCTGCTGCTCCTAATTGAGGTCGGAAATGGTTCCTTCTTGTCTCCGGAAAGGAAAATGAGAAAGAGAAGAGGATTACGATTTTCACGGAAATAGGGAACAACCTGACAGGCCGCCAAAAGACATATCAGGTCTTATACACCACTCTTGTTGCTGGTGTGGTTAGAGCATCCCACATTCCGGTGATCGAAACCCGGCCATGCCGGCGGCGGCATAGGTGTCATGGAACATGGCCGTGGCCGGCGACGCTGGCGAGAAGGAAGGAGATCCGACCATATCTTGGGTAGGCCATGGCCCGAGGAATTGGGCGACGCGCGGCTGGCTGAAGTTCATGGAGATCTGCCTCGCCTGTTCCTCCGCCGCCGCCACCACCCTCTTCGCGCTGCACTTCTTCTCCCTCTCCGCCCGGTCGCGAGTTTCGTTCCGCCGCCGCTCCACATCCGCAGCCCACTCCGCGTTTGAGATGCCCGGCGGCCTCTGTTTTGGCGCCCGTGGCTTCCTCGCCTTCGGCGCGCCATCGGCGGCATGGTGGTGGAAGGGAAGAGGAGGAGCTGCAACTGTGGGGGAGAATGGCGGTAGCTCCAAATTTTGACGGGGAAAATGGGTCTATGCGGCGCAATTTGGAGGGAAAACGAAATTAATGAAGGGAACTACCAACGGTGTCACCGACAACGCGGGCCCGCTCGACGTTTCACGCGTTTTTGTTTCGTCCGGAGTCCCCGGCCGGGCCTCAGAAACCCGGGGATGGTCTGGACTCTCTGGACGGATGAAAGGCCTAATCCGAACGAAATAGAGGAGCCGGGGGACGCGGCTGGGCCATTTTCGTCCATCCGGATGAAAAAAACGCGTCCTGGGGCCTCGTCGGGGAGACGGCTGGAGATGCTCTTATAGTGAAACTAACCACAGAAAGGAAAATCTTTAATTTCTGAAGTCGATGCAAATAAAGAATCAAGGACATTTGTTGGACACTATATCTTTGTGGAATCACCAAGCATAAATACTCACATAAATAAGTGTTTCAACCTTATTCATGGAAAACTATGGAGAGTGGGTGACGACATCAATATTGATGTCTGCAAGAGCTCTTGGATTCCCAGGTCTGGTGCACAATGGCCACTGGGTCGTAAGGCAGATGCACCAACACCATCCATTCACAAAGTGGCTGAGCTGATGTCGGCTGATGGGACAAGCTGGGATGAGAACAAATTACACCAGTATATGTTCGATTTTGATGCAAAGGACATCAAGAAAATAGCAATCGGAGGCCCTAGAACTGAGGATCATTATGCCTGGAACCTCACCAAAAATGGGATCTTCTCGGTGCGGTCTGCTTATCACCTTAAAATGAATCAAAAGAAAATACAAGCAGGAGGAATTGAATCTTCCAGTTCAGTCGACGCGCACAAAGGCTGGTTAGCATTGTGGAATGCAAATATTCATGGCAAAATCAAGGTTCACGTGTGGAGGCTGATGAAGAATGGACTGGCGCTGGGAGCTGAGCTTCATCGACGCAGGATTAAGGGAGGGGTCGTGTGCGTTGCTTGTGGCCGGGAAGAGACAGCTCTTCATCGGTTTTGGCACTGTCCCCACTCTCAGCAAATTTGGGATCATATCAGAAACCATACTGAAGCCTCGGTGACCAGCCCACCAGTAGATGTGCGCACTCAGAGAGACCTGCTCAACTGGATGTTGGAATGGCTCAGTTCAGTTCAAGAACCGGTGCTTGAGATTACCATGATGACCTTGTATCAAAAAAAAACGTTGACCAACGGGGGAATGATCCCTTCCTTGGCTATACGTTGTTAGGTAGGATGAGACTCTCCCCACGGATGGACGCTAGGATGATAACCCGGTTTATTCGCCCCTCCCTGCGAAATTACCGCGAGATGGGGATTCGGACCCGGGTGGGCTGGCTGCGCACTCGCTTGCCTTGCCACTGAGCTAGAACTCAGTTCTCCAAGAACGAGGCTCGGGACTCGGGACTCCAAGAAGATCGAGGCTCGGGACTCGGGACTCCAAGAAGATCGACGATCCGGTAAGCATTGCAAAGCGCTCGATCCACCTGCTTGAGGAGTGGCACAATGTTCAGGCTCCTAAGATCGCCAAGCCTCCGCCTCCAAAGGAACACTGGTTCCCTCCGGCGGAAGGTTGCATGAAAATCAATGTTGATGGAGCGATGCGGACGAATTCGGAGAAGGGTGGTGGTGGCGTGGTCGTTCGCGACCATGATGGACGGTTTATTGCCGTTTCGTGCCATTTTTTTCCCTCTCTACTAGACCCGAAGAACGCGGAGCTCCGTGCTTGCCAGCGAGCCTTGGTTCTGGCAAAGAAGCTAAAGCTTCAGAAGATCATCCTGAAAACTGATTTGTTCATCGGTGGTGTCCAAGTTGAATAACGAGATGAAGGACATGTCTACGCATGGGCCGCTGGTTGAAGATATTAAACAGGAGCTAAGGGAGATGGTCGACTTCAAGGTGAAGTGGGCACGGCGTACAGCCAATCGAGTTGCTCATGTATTAGCAAAGGAGGGTTGCGGCTTAGAAATTTGCAAGACTTGGTTTATTAATTTTCCTGATCGTATTGCTAACTTCTTAACCCAGGACATGGCTGGGAGTTAATAAAGCCGCAGCTATTCCCTCTCAAAAAAAATTTATTTATCCAATTGTCTGCGCACAAATTGCACTTGCTCACATGGGCATATGCCAGTAGCTACAGTGGGCGTAATTATCATTGGTTTGCTAAACTCGGAGCTGTATGTTCCTATAATTTGAGTTGTTGAACTGGGTTTCCGTAATTTAAGTGATAAATATTATATATATTTTGACCTATATGTCATCAACTTCTCCTATGTTCGAGACACCTGAAAAAGGGTCGTTGTAGAAATCACATCACCAGCCAATATATGTTTCTATCCTCCCGTCGGCCCTTCCATGTTTGTAAAATCATGCTTTTGATCAACATCATATTTCTAAAAGTGCAATAGTCCAATATTAGCTTCCCGCAACAACATTGGTTGTATCTTCAACGGTCAAATATATCTATGCTGATTTCGGAGTCGAAAGGTATCATGGACAACCTCTTAATTCTTTCATGTTCTATATACAATGAGGCAACCTTTTTCTACTTTAGTTTGTTTATAGTCCCAAGAGTTTCGCTATGCCAATATCCCGCTACAACACGCGGGGTATGATCTAGTATCATCAATAATTGATACAACTTCACTAGCAAGAAGTCGAATGTGGGTTAGATATGATAGCATGTGTGCAGTTCACAGTATCAGGTCAAAGCTAGAAGGGAGATAGAATTTCACCTGCAGAGCACCAGAGGCGCATCAAACTGGGCTATGACAGAATTTCATGTACAAAAGATCGCTCTAACAGTGCGAGGTCTTGATCACGTCTCAATCACCGGATATACTCCTCGATCCATGAATATACCCAGCACACCCCGCTTGTCGGTGACATGCCTGCGGATCCTCCCAAACCCGCCCTCGCCCCAAGTATTTCCCCACGAGTTCTTGAAGCGCCAAAACTTGACACCGTTGTCTGTGCCATAACCGACGATCAGGACAGCATGACCGGTCATCGTGCTTCCGTCAGGTAGAGTCCGTGGCAAGGCCTCACGTTCAATGATGCCTCCTTTATAACTCCTCATATCAGCCGGCCACTGCAAGCGGACAATCACGGGCTGCTTCCCCACTGCTTCCTCCAGGGCATCCTCCGTCGCCTTGACGAACTTATAGCCGGATATCTTTGCTGCTACTGATTTGTCCTTCTTGCAACCAGATATGTTATCCTGAGCCATGTATGGGTAGGAGGATTCGCTCGAGAGTCCATTTTTCAGTATATAGGCCAAAGCAACTTTACTCCTACCCCTCTTGCAGCCATCATTCTCCGTGTCACAGTCAATGAGCTCTTGGACGGACAATGTGATCGACTGCTTGGTATTTAGGTAGTGTAATGCCTCGACAGAGGCTACAGCAGCCATGGCCCAACAACAGCCTACAACAAATGCACGAGTTATGTTTGTGATGAACTGTAGCACAAAAGGGTGCATGAGTTCGAAGAAATATACACTGGCTATGACAGCTTCCATAGCATAATGAAGCTGGAATCAACTACGATATGATTACAGAACAATTTAAGATGCAAGCTAGCAGCAGAGGATAACCTCAAGACACTTACCACAGCCGTTTTGTTTTCTAATAACCGGAGAGACAACACCAGCTTCAACCCAGTCAATCTTTGACGGCCGGGCATTCTTTTTCATATACCAAAGTCCAACACCAGCTGTCGACCACCCAGCTATTGCCATAGCATGCGGTTTGTGCTCCCTTCAGAATGGATCCAAATACTACTTGATTACAATCCGAAAGGCTGTAGCTGGTCACTATGGGAAACTTAACTTCCAAGCAATCTCAAATTCTTAATATCAAAACATCCAAGCATCAAACCATACTCTATGACAAAGGGGAGGAAAATGAAAAACTCTTGCTAAACGAGGTATAGTACTTTCACACGTTTAATTTGGAGTGTTATTCATTCTTCTTTTAGTATAGCTCCTCCAACCAATGTCACAAATATGTTCAGAATAGGTTAAATGGGATAGGCAAAAAGACAAAAACTCAAATTAGTGTTAGGATTTGTGCTTTAGTTTGGTCAATTCGAAATTATTGAAATGATGTTGTTTTTAACACGATTCGGCTTAAGGTTTTACATGATAAGACCGAGCCGGCCAAGATTCTAGTCGATTACTACACCGCCAAATCTCCAACTTATGCTCCACGTCAATATCCCGTCGTCCAACTGGACCTCCGAGTCGGCCAAAACCCTATGCATGTTAGCCCATCAAGGAGGCGGCCATGAGTGTTTCACACCCTTGGTGTTGTGTTCTGACTCGCTTCGTTGGGCCTACCCGGTTAGGTATTCCCTCATTAGGCGGTTGTACGAGCTATCTTCAACCAGTACGGTTGACGGCATTCTAATAGAATATAATATGCATATATGTTTTTTGCACTCTTTATTTCGTGGGCTGGTCCATGTAGCCACTATGTGGGACCCTTAAGTTTGTAATTCTGATAGTATGAAAGTATTAAAAAGTAAATTTGTGTGCGTTGTTTTAATGCATAGGCCAGGGCCTTGTTTTCCTTTTTTTAAAGATAGGTAAAGTACTGAAAATTACATGACGAGCAATAGAGTGCATTGGTAGCCATAAGGCTATTTAGAGGGCATGCCCTCCCGCCAGCCACTTCTCGGTCTGCCCTGGCTCATGAGGGCCTTGTGGCCTGGGAAAATAATTCAGACAAATTTATCGAAATTGATGATTTTTTGGCGAGGGGGCGAGACAACATATTCTTGGCCAAGAATTTCAATTAAATTTGAAAACAAATCCATGTGTAGTTCTTTTAAGGGGGGAAAAGTCGAGTACATGTCACCAGCCTCGCTTTATTCTAGTAGTGGAGGCTACCCACGGTGGTATACTACATTGTTAGTTCAGTTACACATTGACCTTTAAAAAATTTCTAAACAAATTTAGTCTCCAGGATTTGAATTTGATAGTTTTTTTGTCTATGAAATTTCGGAAATTTGCAAAATATGCATATCACGGCTAGGAGCACTCCGGAGTGCTTCATCTGGTAAGGAAGGGGAGCGCGTGGAGGACTGGAGAGTAATCCACCGATTGTTCGCTGGAACAGCTGGTGGATGTGTACTAAAAGTCTAAAACTGAACTAACGTCGGAAGGCGGAGAGATATACCTGAGGAAGGAGCCGAAGCTGCGGATATCAGTTGCAGCAGCAGCACCCCCAAGATTCGTCCCCTGTGTGTCTCACCAAGAAAACAAAAGGTTACTGACTGCACAATTTCAGACAGAGCGAGAGAGAGGGAGAGAGGCTGAAAGAAGGAAGCTATATATGGCTTAGGGAGAGACATACATGTAAGATGTAAGAGCCTTGCTCCAGCCGGCCTCCAACGCGACCCTGCCACAGTGCCAACGCTGGTAATCGGCTGCACATCCGGCGAGACACGATCCTCCCCGCAACGCCCAATGCCTGAAGAAACATGGCTGCACCTGCGGCCGAATTCCCTCCCTCTAGGTTGGGGTTTTCGTTTTCCAGCCGTCGGGAACGGGAGGTGGCCGACGCGTGCATCCTTCCTTGTACATAAGAACGGAGATGAGGGAGAACTCCCAGGACTCTGAATCTGAACAGGAGTCGAACTCGGATGATCTACAATCCAACATGCTCTGAACAACAGCCGCCTCCGACGACACAGCTCTAATCGCTCATAGCAACCGCCTCGAGCCACCGCCCACTCCTCTATTACGCTCGCCCGTGGCATTGCGCATCTCGTCTTGCCTGACCACGGCGCGGCGCCACTACCTTTGTCGGGAAGGAGGAAAACCAGCGGTGATTTGCGCCGATTCAGCCGTAATTAAGTTTGGACGAGAAGGAGGCGAAATCTCTACTACTGGTACTTAATAAAAAAGGGGAACAAGTTCCGTCGTCAGGCGGTATGTCGTTTTGCTTCGTCGATGGTTTCTTCCGCTGCTGGTACGTCGCCAAGCCCAAGAAACCCATGTGTCCGGTCGTCACTCTCGCTTGGCTTTTCCGTCCGGGAGAAACCCCAAACCGTATATTCTCCAGCCATGGCCCACTCGGCCCACCCTCTAGGTTCGCCCATGGTTGCAGCGCCTGGAGATCGGGGAGGAGAAGGCGCTCACCGGGATGGTGGGCTTCCATAAGCGCCACGTGTTTCTCCCGGGGAGTGGACGTCCGATGCAGAGGCCCCCGAGTTCGACCGCCTCCCCCGACCTCCTCGCCGCCGCCATCAAGGCCCGCAAGCCCGACTTGAAGGAGCGGGTGAGCATCTCTACTCCCTCCCCCTTCCGTTCGGCATGGATTATTTGGTGATGTCATGCGGTTTTGGTATCCTTCTAGTGGTGATATTTTAGCGTTTGCTAGTTACGTTTTGGTTGTTTGGCGTATGATGGTGCTGGTGTTCGTGCGTGACATCACAGTCCTTGCTCGATGGTCGGTCGATCCGATTTGTGCCTAGGATGGCCTCCTCGCGCCGACGACTTCGGACCCGCATCCATCGACGTCGAAGAGAAACTCGGGTTGCAGCCAATGGCAAACCCAGACTGGCGGATGAGCACACTCCAAAAGAAAATTGCATTTGCTCATGTGTTACTTAAAATTTACAAACTATATATGTAAATAGCTGATGAAATCTCATAACATTAGAGTCAAATAAATATATTTTAAAATTGCAAGATATTTTATACAAAACTTTTATACTAGTATTAAACTACCGTAATCATAATTTAGTCAAATTGAGTATAATTTTAGATTACTAGATTGCTTAACTAACAACATTACACAATTTACGGATATTAGTACTCTCTTATACAACTGTAATGAATACAATGCATAATTTTTTCTGCTAATTTAAATTTATGTTACATAAAGTTTTTACTTAAACTATTTTTTCACCTGTCGCTAAACTTATATTGTGTATTTATGTATGTATGTATGTGTGTTGGTGCATATATATATATTAATATCCACAATTACCAGTATACAAATATATAAATCATACAATAAGATAAATATCTTAGTTGTGGTTCTGGTTTATTGTAGGTACCTATACTTATAGACATTTCTAACCATTGGCAAATTTTTCTTGCAAGTTAGATTTCGTAGTAAGTTCACAACATGTGTGTGGTCTACACATGGTATTGGAATCGTATATATATACTACAATAATATACGGACATAAAATTACCTTAGATATGCTTGTTTTAAATGTGATTAGTGATCATATGGTGTATGCAAGTGCTTCAGCTAGTTTTCCAGATAAACTTTTTTATACGAAATTAAACATGAGAATCTATCACATGCGGTATTGATACAAATAGGTAATAACATGAATGAGTAAAATTGATTCCGGAAAAGGGACATTCTATGGGCTATTTGATCAGATGCTACCTAAATGTTTGTATAGTAGTCATTTTTTGAAAATTCAGTGTAGGCCATGGCCCACCCGGACCATCCTCTTGGTCTGCCCATGGTTGCAGCGCCCGGAGATCGGGGAGGAGAGGGCGCTCACCGGGACGGTGGGCTTCCATAAGCGCCACGTGTTTCTCTGCTGCAAGGGACCCGGGGAGTGGACGTCCGATGTAGAGGCCCCCGAGTCCGACCGGGTTCGTGCGGGAGATCACAGTCCTTGCTCGCTGGTCGGTCGATCCAATTTGTGTTGGCGGACGATGTAGTTTCCTACTGTTTTTTTTGCTTGGGTTTGTTGTTTCCCAATTAGCCTGTAGAAGCTCGCTCAGTTAGTGGTGATTGTTGTTGATTTCCTTACTGTTTGATGCCACAAATGGTTGCCGATTGGCGTATCTGTAATTTATTTTGTTCGCACCTTGTTTTGGTGCCCTAGCTTTCTTCTCCGTTCGTTCCCCACCACCAAATAAACAAACAACTACCCTCGTGGCGATTTACCCTGCGTGGAACAGCTCCTCCTCAGATCTCCGTGCCGTCCGCTCGCCCCTCCCGTCGTCGGTGGCCATGGTGTCCGGCGGCGGGTGGGTGGGAGGTCTGTCTTCTTCTTCTTGTAGTTTGTAGGCTTTTCTCCTCCATGGCCAATAAATCAGCGTATGGATCTGGCTCCTCCTTTGATTCCTCTACTTCTTTTCCTCTGGATCATGTTGATGGCGATGAGGCTTGGAATTGCAGGAACTTCATGGGAGGTTCTCATGCCTTCGCTGATCTGCCCAATCCATGGTGACGGTTTGACTCTTCTACTGCCGCTCCCTATCTGCATCCCCCTTTTCTTTCCAATAAAATTGAGGCTTGCCTTGTGTTTTCCCTCTCTGTTTATTCTGTTGCGTCCATGGTGGCCGAAGCAAGTTCTATTGGAGGTGATTTCAGGGCTATGGCTGGTGGTGCTCTCTGTACTGGTGGTCTTGCCCATTCTGGCCGTCACGGTGACGGAAAGAGGGGCGATGCGCCGGGATTTGAGAGGCGTTCTGGAGCAGTTGTTCTTCCTCGCGCGCAACACATGGCGACCAAGCTCGTCGCCGTGATCTTCGGTCAACAAGGTGAACCTTCTTCAACCTCCAGTTCGGAGGCCCTCTGGTTCATCGGCTGGAGCTCGACGCTGCTAGAAGGCCAAGTGGTGCTTCCCCGGTCTTCTTCTGGTTGCCAGCGGCTGGATCTTCTCGCCGGAGTAGAGCTTTCGAGCGCGCTGCTCTCTGAGCTCGGCGGAGACGCCTGGAGCTTGCCGGCGTGTGGTGGCAGAGGCACCGAGGTCCTTGATTGCTTTCTCTTGTTTTCTTCCAAAGTGCTTTTTGTAAAGTGTGAGGCCTTATCTTCCAATAGTTGGTTCTTTAGGGCGAGTGATGATAAGGGGCCTTACTGTAAAATGTACCTACCACGTGTGTTCTAATGGATTGCTTCGCTGGGGTCGTCGACCCCGACTTGTGTTCAAAGAAAAAAACCTTGTTTTGGTGCATGGTTCACTGAAGATCTGGTCGCTCGGTGCTCCCCTTGCAGGTTACTGTTGTTTCAACTGGGCATGTAAATTGTGCTTTGGGGGTTTGAACTTGTCTCGGCAATACACACATTTTGTAGCTGCCCACCAGACACCCCTCTATTTTTTCTTAATTAACATTTGTAATTCTCGTATAACTAAAAGATGGAGGTTTGGTAGGGTAGATGAGTTTTTCTCGCGACGCTGGTCCAATGTAGATATTTTTTCCGATAAAGCTCCAATGTACATATATTTGGGTTTGTTCTTTCTTCTTTGCAATATAATTTCTTCGGTCTTGATGTTTGGCATCCAATAATATAGTGGTTGTATATAATGGCTGATGTTGCGAGAGTGGACAAATGGAGGCCGACCTACATGTAGCTCTTTATTTTCAAAAAACCGGGAATCATATTTTAAGTTTCAAAAATTCTGAAAAAAAATCCTAGATATAGCCAATGATGAAATCTACAAACAAACAAATTTTCAATGTGAAATTCGTAGTACTTTAGGCTGCACAAAAATAACAAATGTGTGGATCTCAGAATAGTGAATAGTGCACATTTCAAAATTATAAAACCTGTCAGATTTTGTTATTTTTGTGTAGTCTACAATACAAAGAATTTCACATTGAGATTTTGCAAGTTTGTAAATTTTATCATTGTCTACATCTAGGATTTGTTCTCAAATTTTGTTGAAACTTAAAACTATGATTTTGAATTTTTGAAAAATAAAGAGCTACATGTAGCTCGGCCTTCCTTTGCTGTTTTCGCTAATGTTGATCTAAAAGGAATCATGTAATGCAGAGGATGGGGTTATGCTCCCCTTAAAAAAAAGGTTGAATACCTTTCTCGACTGTACAAAGGCATCTTTGTTTGTCACACATTTTTCAAATTGATCTTGACCAGTGAGAATTTTTATCATCAGTGTCACATCAATACGTGAAATATGTCAATGAAAACAGTGTTCTACTGTTAGCTTCAAATTAATTGCAGAAATAACGGCATAACTACTATACTATTTGGGAACTGACTTCATTTTTGTCAAAATTTTGGATTTATTTTTTGTATGCCTGTTATGCTGACACGTGTATTTACATGTTCAGTTATTGTTTGGTGTACAATTCTGGGGTTATCTTGGAATTTCAGTACGTTCTGATTTGATGTGGTTGTTCATGCAATAATGGTTTCTGTTTTTGGTCTGAGTGGGTGTAGCATATTTGGTCTTCTGGGGCTGCTGTTCTTTTTGTTTGCTTCTGTTTATTTCGTGTGGTGGGTCCCACAATATGATGGATGTTCCTGTCCACCCACGCACCGCTTTGACTGGTTTTTATCCTTTCTGCGTGTCCAGTCTCGCGAACTCACCACAAATACTCCGTATCAGTCTGGAATCTAAAAAAAAATTCAGTCTGGCCTCTTTTCTCATGTTTCTTCCCTCTGTCACGCGCGGCTCCCGATTCCCCACCGACGAACTTCTCCGGCAAGCCGCCGTGATCCACCCCAGCGTGCCTACTGTGCTCCCCACCGCACATCGCTGCCCGACCCAAGCCTCCTCCACCACCTCGAACCATCAAGCCCCGGAGGGCTATCGTCGCTGAGCGCCGGAGGGCTGCTGCGGCGGTCCGCATAGGGCTGCCGCCGCCACGGTCCGGTGGCAAGGCACAGCCGACGTCGGGCCTCCTCTATGTGTCTCTCTTTTAGCGGCTGACTGTGGAGAGGTATTATCGATGGTGCGTCTTCCTCGATGGGATCCTGGTCGTGCGCCATGATTCGAGGCGTGTGCTTCTTCTCAGCGCCTAGGAAGGAGTGGTGTGGAGGCGCGGTCGATCTATTTGAGCCGCTGACTGCCCGGATTCCGCCGAGACCGCTCTCGCCTGCCTAATCCCTTTAGGTTGTTGGCCTGGCGGCGAGGCAGTGGCGAAGTCTGTAGGTTCTCTCACGACGGAAACGGCGCGAATTCCGACTAGCCAAGCTATTCCGTGGCCGCCGGCTGTCGCGTTGGTCGGGTCTTCCTCCGATATCATGGCCGTTGCTTTCCCCATCCCTTGTCCCGCCTCTTCTCGGCAATGAGTTGTCGCTCACGCCCAGCGGCAACGAGCGCCGCGGTCTCGCCCTCCTGGGCGTCACGGAACCCCCTCACGCTCGGCCGCTCGGGGCGCCGACAAGCTCCTACAGGCACGTGCCATCAGCATGCGCGAAGGAGATTTCCTTCAGGCCTTGGGAGAGCCGGCCTGACGGACATCGCGAGGAATCCCTGCAGGTTGGGATGTTCGACTGTTCCAATCATTTCGCTTAGGACGAGGTGGGCAGGTGGACATGGTCACATCATGGGCCAGTAAGGCTTCCAGGTCGCCACGGTTCTTGGCCTCTGCTTCATCCCCACCAGGAGTTCCCCATGAAGATGCTGATTTGCAAGGTAAGAATACATCGTTTCTCTTTGTAATTTGAACTTGATTTGTAAGCGATGACAACATTAGGGATTCAGAGTCAGTTGAACGGAGCTTTGGACTGGTGCTTGGATAGTTCTCCTTTTCCCTCTTTTTATTTTTGCTTCTGTACATACTTTCTTATGCAGTACTATCTAATTGATTGTGCAGAATATATATGTACGCTCAAAGGACAGAAATTATCCTGGGCAAGCATCCAATTGATTGCGCTGCCGGTATGTTTGTATTTCTTTTCTGTTGGATGGAAAAATCTTCTATGTACGGTTGTATTTTCGGGAAGCTTTGAGAGAAGAATGGGGATACTGGTTTTCCTATGTTGTCAATACAAACTAATTCCTATGCTTACAATAGAAAAATGATTTTCCCCATCGATAGATGAGTCTGCAGTATTTCTGACTATGGTTTTGCAATATTTTGTGAATCTGATACATTACCGTGAGGTGTTTTTGTTGTGCTATAGTTTATCCAATGAAGCCTTGCTGCATGGTGGCAAGGATTGTATATTACAATTGGTCTGTGAAATGCAGGTAGCAGGTGACGATGCTACAATGGGTAACTGATCTGCCTCTGGCTGTGCACCCTCGGTGTTGAAGGTTACGATGACCTTGGTTTACAACATTTGGATGATGAGCGCAATGCTGGTCGTAGAGAGCCCAGCTTTGGCAGCTCAGTTGATGAGGTAGACAACACATAATTTCCAGTTCAGTAGCTGTGATTTTCTTTTTCTCAAGTTCAGTAGCTGAGAACTCTTGAATCATATGTATGCTCAGATATGTGAAATATGTGCACTGCATGGGTTGATAACTTCTTCTATGCTGCCTCTTAATGAGTGCCATGCATACCTTAGAACCTTATTTATGTACTGTTTGAGATCTGTTTATTTTGCTCCTAGCCTTTTATCAGTGTAGAATTGCACTGTGAAGGTCCAATACTCGATTACAGCTTGGGTTAAAGTTTTTGTACAAGGCACATATGGAAAATCGTAGTTACATAACTGCAAAGGGAAGAGAATCTATCTGTATATATCTCACGTTCTTTTTCTCACCAATTAGATGTTCTACATCGGTATGATGCTTGCTTTCTAGATCCCCTTCCACGTTAAGTATGAAGTAGCAATGATGTGCCTACTTTATAATGTACTGGATAGTAATCATTACCAATTTGATGGAATGGTATTCAAGGGAATTCTAATTTTGTTTTCATTTTAATTTATGCGTTCTCCTTCTAATACGGCTGTTATTTCTAATTTCCATTGGATCGTGTGCCTATGGTATGATGAATGTGTTATGTTGGCAGTAGGCAGTGCAAGAAGATGGGAAGAACAAGAAATATGGGAAAAGATGTCAACGGTATTTTAATACACAGGTTACACACTCATGATGTATACTCATGTGGTTTACTATGTCAGAGGAAAACACATGATACCACCTGCGTCCCTGAGCAGGGCAGTGTCACTATATCCTTGATATTGATGGTATTTCTTGTAGAAAAATATAAAAATGGCACACCAGTTCCTACTTAGTGTATTGTCTTTGCTCAAGCTCATTCTCTACATAGGTTCTATTGGTACGCCTTTATGTTAAGAACATGGGTAATTTCAAACTATGGATCTTTCTATGAATATTTGAGCAGTGTGCTTCTACTCAGTGTGTTTACTTTGCTCATGTTTCTTCCTTCTCTGAGTGAGTAATTTAAGAATAAGGATCTTTCTATGGATATTTGAGAAGTGCGATGTTAAAGGTTTTCCTTTTCTCGGGCTTTCCCATCATCATTGGATTGTTATATTTTTTTTCCTAAGTTACATAGAGCTGGAAAAAGGGCATGGGACATTCCTATATTGATACTGCACTGACATAGGTATCAGTCATACATGCCTAGAAAGAAGGCTGCGCTAGGAGGTACCATATCTTTTAGATAGGATTTTTTTTGTCTTGCTTTGACTTATAATAAGCTATGCTCGAAAGTTCTGACATTTACACTCATCCATAGTAATATTTACATTTAAATGCAGTGAAGAATTATTAGTCTAGCGTCTGTTGTTAGCCGCAATATTAGTTTAGCGTTTGTTGTTGGCCTCATGGGATGCACTGGCAAAATTAATTGAAATTCTGCTAACACTATGGTTATTGGCAATTTGGCATGAATGAAATAGTCAGGTCACGTGCAGAAAATAATAATGAATGCCAGTGATGAGTGCCACTAAATAAAATTCTGCCAACACTTGGGTTATTGGCTCGATTGAAATAGTCAAGGCATAAGCTGTTGAGCTATCTACATCGATCATTTTGAAATCATGGTGCTGTTGAAGCTCCAGTAAACATCTGAAACAAAAAAGGTACATTTTTTAATGAATCTCACAAGTTTTTTTGAGCATTTAGGTCGAAGTAACTGGTTATTTTGGTCTGACAAGTAGTAGATGAGAGTATGGCTTAGTTAAAATCTATTTGCACAAAAACCTTAGGAGTAAGGAGGCATTGTTCTGAAATAAGTTTCTTAGCTATACATGACAGCTATCTTTTAGCATTTATGGTAGCATTTGAAAGGGCGATCAAATTATAATACATTATATGTCATATGATTATGTAAGAATGGTGTTGTAGCCTCTGTGTTAACTGACTATGGTATCCTTTCAGAGAGATATTTAATGTTACTGATTGGAGCTCTGGCAATATGACGAGCCAGTTCTTCAAGTAGAGGTTCTGAACTTGACCAGGAGGAAAGGAACCTGAAGCTGATATGTTTAGATTGTTGCCTATGGAAGATCCAATGCATAGATGCATGAAAGTAACTTGCCGTGGCCAGTTTTCTACTTGGGGGGAGGCGAGGAGCTGCCTGAGGATTCACAAAGCGCATGAATTCTCACAGCTCGATACTCGAATTATCTATATTGCTAGATGACCTAGCGGTTGCTCATTGGCATTCTATTATATTAGTTTCACATGAAAATTTGAAGCTTTGCTACAATTTGCATTCTAAAATTTGTGTTGTGTTGGGTATAGATTTCTTAGTAGGTATCTTGATTAGTTGTGTTGAACTTGCTGTGGTCTTTTTGCTTAGGATTTGGATGTATAGCATTCCTAAATTACTCTCTAGGATGTTGTGAACATTTGACAAATTATGAGGCATATTGTTACCAGGTGTTGTCAGCAATTGTAAGGTCAGATGTCCCTCAAAATATTTAATTTACCGTTTTGTAATAAAAGTGAAGAAATATAATGTTCACGAACCAGCTATATTCTTATCATTTAGTAAAATCGTAATCCGAACTGTATTAGAATCATCATAACCAATCATGTCACATGTTATGGTCTTTAGATAATTACAACTGTTGTACTACAGCTAGGTGCGGCGTGCCGCCGCGCCAATTTATGCTAGTGATATATAATGCACAATCGCATCTTCCTGCATGCACGTGTGGTCTGCTTTACATCGAAAGGAAAGGGGTAGCATCACGAGAGAGGACATTCCAGCCGAGCGACCTAAGGGCATCTCCAACACGGAGACCCAAACCCAAAAACGGAGACCACTTTCGTCCGTTTGGGTAAAAACGCGTCCCAACGCGCAGACCCAAATGCAAAACGGACGACCATTTAAGTCCGGGGCGACCCAAACCCAACTTAAATCTGGGCGGACTTTGCGTCTGTCCGGCTCGCTCGGGACGGCTCCGGAGGTCCGTTTTTATCCGCCTGACCCCACATCTTCTCTCTCCCATGTCTTCTTTTTCCCATGGATATGGCCGGAATAGCTGCCGGAGTTTGGCTGGCCTGGCCAACTGCCGCCGTTGCCGACGCCGGTCGCACCCCGTCGCTGACTCCTCGCTTTTTTTCATCCATGCCGGAATTTATCGCTGCCAAAACGAGCTCCGGCCGCAAAGTTCGTCGACGGCGACGGCCGCTCGCCACGCCGGCCGCATGAGCCACAGCCAAGGGCGCCCAGAGCCCCGCCACGCCGGCCGCGCGAGCCACGCCCAAGGGCGCCCAGAGCCCCGCCACGCCGGCCGCGTCGCCACGGCCAAGGGCGCCCGGAGCCCCGCCACGCCGCGCGGGCGCCGGCCCTGTCGCTCCTCCACGCCGGGCTGCGTGGGCGCCGGACGCGTCGCTCCGCCACGCCATGCCGGTCGCGTCACTCCACGCTGCGCGGGCGCCGGCCGCCCTCGCTGCCAGGGCCACCACGCCTCGCCGCCGCGGGCTTGCACGCCACCGCGCGCCTCAGCAGCACGCTGCAGCACGTGCGGTGCGGCGCTCCGGCTTGAGGAGCTCGCCCTGGCCATGGAGGAGGTCGGCGGGAACAGACGCCGCCGTGGGCGGAGCTCGCCGCGACGAAGTGCGGGCACGGACGGACGGCGCGGCGCCGCGCCGCGTCGGCCACGCGGGCACGGACGGGGGCGCCGCCGGCCGCGTCGGGCACGGGCGAGAGGCGCTGGCCGCGTCGGCCACGGGCGGTGGCGGAGCCGTCCGCGCGAGGCATGGGCGGGGGCGCCGCTGATACGTCTCCAACGTATCCATAATTTCTGATGTTCCATGTTTGTTTTATGACAATACCTACATGTTTTGTTCACACTTTATGATGTTTTGATGCGTTTCCGGAACTAACCTATTGACGAGATGCCGAAGTGCCGTTCCTGTTTTTTGTTGTTTCGAAATCCTAGTAAGGAAATATTCTCGAATCGACGAAATCAACGCCCACCTATTTTCACATGAAGCTTTAACACCCGAGAGCCACCAAAGGAGGGCCCTGGGCCCGATGACAGGGTGGCGGCCAGGGCTGGCCCGCCCCCTAGTGTGTCATCCCTCGTCAGCCCTCCGAATCCGCCTCTTCGCCTATTTAAGGGTCCCTGACCTAAACCTCGATACGAATAAGCCACGGTACGAGAAAAGTTTCGAGCCGCCGCCATCGCGAAGCCAAGATTTGGGGGACAGGAGTCTCTGTTCCGGCACACACCGACGGGGAAGTGCCCCGGAAGGCTTCTCCATCGACACTGCCATCTCCACCGCCATCTTCATCACCGCTGCTGCTCCCATGAGGAGGGAGTAGTTCTCCATTGAGGCTCGGGGCTGTACCGGTAGCTATGTGGTTCATCTCTCTCCTATGTACTTCAATACAATAATCTCATGAGCTGCCTTACATGATTGAGATTCATATGATGATGCTTGTAATCTAGATGTCATTATGCTAGTCAAGTGGGTTTTACTTATGTGATCTCCGGAGACTCCTTGTCCCACGTGTGTAAAGGTGACAGTGTGTGCACCGTGTGGGTCTCTTAGGCTATATTTCACAGAATACTTATTCACTGTTATGAATGGCATAGTGAAGTGCTTATTTATATCCCTTTATGATTGCAATGTGCTTTGTATCGCTACTAGTCTATGTGCTACTCATGTGATGTTATTAAAGTAGTCTATTCCTCCTGCATGGTGTAATGGTGACAGTGTGTGCATCGTGTAGTTCTTGTCGTAGATTATGATCATAATCTCTTGTAGGTTATGGAGTTGATTATCGCTATGATAGTATTGATGTGATTTATTTCCCCTTCATAGTGTAAAGGTGACAGTGTGTATGCTATGTTAGTACTCGGTCTATTTTGCAAAGATCTATTATGCTCTAAGGTTACTTAAACATGAATATCGAATGTTGTGGAGCTTGTTAACTCCGGCATTGAGGGTTCGTGTAATCCTACGCAACGAATGGTGTTCATTATCAAACACGAGTATATGTAGCACAAATGAGAGAAGTTATTATTTATTATGCGATCAATGTTGAGAGTGTCCACTAGTGAAAGTATGATCCCTAGGCCTTGTTTCCAATACTGCAAACACCGCTTATTTACTGTTCTGTTGCATGTTTACTCGCTGCCATATTTTATTCAGATTACCATTACCACTCATATACATCCATACTACTTGTATTTCACTATCTCTTTGCCGAACTAGTGCACCTATACATCGACAAGTGTATTAGGTGTGTTGGGGACACAAGAGACTTCTTGTATCGTGATTGCAGGGTTGCTTGAGAGGGATATCTTTGACCTCTTCCTCCCGAGTTCGATAAACCTTGGGTGATCCACTTAAGGGAAAACTTGCTGCTGTTCTACAAACCTCTGCTCTTGGAGGCCCAACACTGTCTACAAGAATAGAAGCACCGTAGACATCAAGCTATTTTCTGGCGCCTTGGGGAGGAAGGTAAAAGGTACTCACACTCCGGATCTCGGCTACCAAGCTATTTTCCGGCGCAGTTGTAAGTACTCGAAGCTATTTCCTTTAGATCCTGCAATTGCATCTTTTGGTTTCTTGTTTACACTAGTTAGGCATAATGGAAAGTAACAATGAGCTTCTTATTCTATTTCCTGAGTTAAGACATGGATTGTTTGCTGCGAAAATTAAAAAACCTATGGAATCTTATTTGCATGCTAGTAGCAATGATATTAGTATGAACGCTTTGAACACCATTGTTGTTAATGATATGGAAAATTCTAAGCTTGGGGAAGCTGGTTTTGATGAGCATGATATTTTTAGTCCCCCAAGCATTGAGGAGAAAATTTTCTTTGATGATACTTTGCCTCCTATTTATGATGATTATAATGATAGTGGTCTTTTGGTGCCGCCTACTATGGAGAGTAAATTTTATTATGACTACACTATGCCTCCTACACTTGATGAGAATAATAATGATAGCTACTTTGTTGAATTTGCTCCCACTACAACTAATAAAATTGATTATGCTTATGTGGAGAGTAATAATTTTATGCATGTGGCTCATGACAAGAATGTTTTATGTGATAGTTATATTGTTGAATTTGTTCATGATGCTACTGAAAGTTATTATGAGAGAGGGAAATATGGTTATATGCATCTTAATAATATTAAGTTTCCCCTCTTTATGTTGAGAATCTTGAAATCGCGCTTGTGTTGCTTTCCTATGCTTGCCACTTTGTTCTTCATGAATTTATTTGTGTACAAGATTCCTTTTCATAGGAAGTGGGTTAGGCTTAAATGTGTTTTAAATTGCTTCTTGATGTTCTCTTTTGCTTCATTTTCTATTTTCATGAGAGCATCATTAAAACTGCTGAGCCCATCTTAATGGCTATAAAGAAAGAACTTCTTGGGAGATAACCCATGTGTTTATTTTTACTACAGAAATTTTTGTTTTGTTGAGTCTTGGAAGTTGTTTACTACTGTAGCAACCTCTCCTTATCATGTTTTTGTGCCAAGTAAAGTCTCTATGGTAAAGTTGATGCTAGATTTGGATTGTTGCGCAGAAACAGATTTGCTGTCTGTCACGAATTTGAGCAGAAGTCTCTGTAAAAAAATCAAAAAATCTGCAAATTTACGTGTGTGATCCTCAGATATGTACGCAACTTTCATTAGTTTTGAGTTTTTCCATTTGAGCAAGTTAAGTGCCCCTTCCAGGTTCGTCTTTACGGACTGTTCTGTTTTTGACAGATTCTGCCTTTTATTTCGCATTGCCGCTTTTGCTTTGTTGAATGGGTTTCTTTGTTCCATTAACTTTCAGAAGTTTTGTGCAATGTCCAGAAGTGTTAATAATGATTGTGTCACCTCTGAACATGCGAATTTTGATTATGCACTAACCCTCTAATGAGTTTGCTTGAAGTTTGGTGTGGCAGAAGTTTTCAAGGGTCAATAGAAGAGGGTGATATAATGTGATCGAGAAGAGTGAAAGGTCTAAGCTTGGGGATGCCCCGGTGGTTCATCCCTGCATATTTTAAGAAGACTCAAGCATCTAAGCTTGGGGATGCCCAAGGCATAGCCTTCTTCATCGACAACTTATCAGGTTTCTTCTAGTGAAACTATATTTTTATTCAGTCACATCTTATGTACTTTACTTGGAGCGTCTATGTGCTTTTATTTTCGTTTTGTTATCTTAGTTCTCTGAATAAATTCATCCTTGTGTGGGAGAGAGACACGCTCCGCTTTTTCATTTGAACACTAGTGTTCTTCATTTTTGCTTTTAATGTTCAAGGGCGAAAGTTGATCGCTTCACTTGTTGCTATTTGGTTGGAATCGAAAATGCTTCATATGGTTTTGAATAACTTGATACTTGGCAATTGTTTTGAGCTCTTATAAATCATGTTTAAGCTCTTGCATCATGTAGTTTAAATCTAGTAGTGGAGAACTACCGTAGAGCTTGTTGAAATTTGGTTTGCATGATTGGTCTCTCTAAGGTCTAGATATTTTCTGGTAAAGTGTTCGAGCAACAAGGAAGACAGTGTAGCGTCTTATAATGCTTGCAATATGTTTTTATGTAAGTTTTGCTGTACCGGTTCATACTTGTGTTTGCTTCAAACAACCTTGCTAGCTCAAACCTTGTACTGAGAGGAAATGCTTCTCGTGCATCCAAAACCTTGAGCCAAAACCTATGCCATTTGTGTCCACCATATCTACCTACTATGTGGTATTTCCTGCCATTCCAAGTAAATACTTCATGTGCTACCTTTAAACAATTCAAAAGCTTTTATCTCTTATTTGTGTCAATGTTTTATAGCTCATGAGGAAGTATGTGGTGTTTTATCTTTCGATCTTGTCATTTACTTCTGACAGACTTTCACAATGGACTAGTGGCTTCATCCGCTTATCCAATAATTTTGCAAAAAGAGCTGGCAATGGGGTTCCCAGCCCCAATTAATTAACTTGCATTAATAATTCTCTTCACATGTTTTGCTCTGATTCATCAGTAAGCAACTTAAATTTGCAAATAGACTCTCCTCCATGGTATGTGAATGTTGGAAGGCACCCGAAGATTCGGTTAGCCATGGCTTGTGTAAGCAAAAGGTTGGGGGAGTGTCATCTAATAAATAAAACTAAAGTACATGTGTAAACAAAAGAGAAGAGGGATGATCTACCTTGCTGGTAGAAATAACGTCCTTCATGGGAGCCGCTCTTGAAAGTCTGGTTGATAAGGTAGTTAGAGTACCCATTACCATTCGTTGACAACAACAAACACCTCTCAAAATTTTACTTTTATGCTCTCTATATGATTTCAAAACTTGAAAAGCTCTAGCACATGATTTAATCCCTGCTTCCCTCTGCGAAGGGCCTATCTTTTACTTTATTGTTGAGTCAGTTTACCCATTTCCTTCCATCTTAGAAGCAAACACTTGTGTCAACTGTGCATTGATTCTTACATACTTGCTTATTTGCATTCATCATATTACTCTATGTTGACAATTATCCATGAGATATGCATGTTGAAAGTTGAAAGCAACTGCTGAAACTTATATCTTCCTTTGTGTTGCTTCGATGCCCTTACTTTGAATTTATTGCTTTATGAGTTCACTCTTATGCAAGACTTTTTTATGCTTATCTTGAAAGTACTATTCATGAAAAGTTTTGCTATATGTCATCTATTTGTCAAACTATAGATCATTGCTTTGAATCACTCCATTCATGTCATATGCTTTACAATAATGTTGATCAAGATTATGATGGTAGCATGTCACTTCAGAAATTATTCTTGTTATCGTTTACCTACTCGAGGACGAGTAGGAACTAAGCTTGGGGATGCTGATACGTCTCCAACGTATCCATAATTTCTGATGTTCCATGTTTGTTTTATGACAATACCTACATGTTTTGTTCACACTTTATGATGTTTTGATGCGTTTCGAACTAACCTATTGACGAGATGCCGAAGTGCCAGTTCCTGTTTTCTGTTTTGGTTTCGAAATCCTAGTAAGGAAATATTCTAATCGGACGAAATCAACGCCCCTATTTTCACACGAAGCTTAACACCCGAGAGCCACCAAAGGAGGGCCCCGGGCCCCGGATGACGGGTGGCGCGGCCGGCCGGGCGCGCCCCCTAGTGTGGCACTGCCTCGTCGCCCTCCGACTCCACCTCTTCGCCTATTTAAGGGTCCCCGACCTAAACCTCGATACGAATAAGCCACGGTGAGAAAAGTTTGAGCCGCCGCCATCGCGAAGCCAAGATCCGGGGACAGGAGTCTCTGTTCGACGCCGGGACGGGGAAGTGCCCCGGAAGGCTTCTCCATCGACACCGCTGCCATCTCCACCGCCATCTTCATCACCCTGCTCCCATGAGGAGGGAGTAGTTCTCCATTGAGGCTCGGGGGTACCGGTAGCTATGTGGTTCATCTCTCTCTATGTACTTCAATACAATAATCTCATGAGCTGCCTTACATGATTGAGATTCATATGATGATGCTTGTAATCTAGATGTCATTATGCTAGTCAAGTGGGTTTTACTTATGTGATCTCCGGAGACTCCTTGTCCCACGTGTGTAAAGGTGACAGTGTGTGCACCGTGTGGGTCTCTTAGGCTATATTTCACAGAATACTTATTCACTGTTATGAATGGCATAGTGAAGTGCTTATTTATATCCCTTTATTATTGCAATGTGCTTTGTATCGCTACTAGTCTATGTGCTACTCATGTGATGTTATTAAAGTAGTCTATTCCTCCTGCATGGTGTAATGGTGACAGTGTGTGCATCGTGTAGTTCTTGTCGTAGATTATGATCATAATCTCTTGTAGGTTATGGAGTTGATTATCGCTATGATAGTATTGATGTGATTTATTCCCCCTTCATAGTGTAAAGGTGACAGTGTGTATGCTATGTTAGTACAAGGTCTATTTTGCAAAGATCTATTATGCTCTAAGGTTACTTAAACATGAATATCGAATGTTGTGGAGCTTGTTAACTCCGGCATTGAGGGTTCGTGTAATCCTACGCAACAAATGGTGTTCATTATCAAACAAGAGTATATGTAGCACAATGAGAGAAGTTATTATTTATTATGCGATCAATGTTGAGAGTGTCCACTAGTGAAAGTATGATCCCTAGGCCTTGTTTCCAATACGCAAACACCGCTTATTTACTGTTCTGTTGCATGTTTACTCGCTGCCATATTTTATTCAGATTACCATTACCACTCATATACATCCATACTACTTGTATTTCACTATCTCTTTGCCGAACTAGTGCACCTATACATCTGACAAGTGTATTAGGTGTGTTGGGGACACAAGAGACTTCTTGTATCGTGATTGCAGGGTTGCTTGAGAGGGATATCTTTGACCTCTTCCTCCTTGAGTTCGATAAACCTTGGGTGATCTGTAGGGATTCGTTGCATAGAAAACAAAAAATTTCTTACCGCGAACGCAATCCAAGCCAAGATGCAATCTAGAAGACGGGAGCAACGAGGGGATGATCGAGACTCACCCTTGAAGATTTCCAAATCCTATAAGAGTAGGCTCTTATTGCTGCGGTAGACGATCACTTGCCGCTTGCAAAAGCGCGTAGAAGATCTTGATCACGGTGCCACAATCGGGCAGCACCTCCGTACTCGGTCACACGTACGGTGTTGATGAAGACGACGTCCTCCTCCCCGTTCCAGCGGGCAGCGGAAGTAGTAGATCCTCCTCGGAATCCCGGCAGCACGACGGCGTGGTGGCGGTGGTGGTGGAGAACTCCGGCAGGGCTTCGCCTAAGCGTATGCGGGAGTTTGTATGTGGAGGAGAGGTGCTAGGGTTTGGGGAGAGGGGCTTGGCCGGCCACAAAGGGGCGGCCAAGGTTGTGGCTTGATGTGGCCGGCCCCTCCCCTTGTCCCTCTTTTTATAGGTGGAACCCCCAAGAGTTAGGCTACAAGTCTTCGAATAAGACCCCAACCCAAAACTTGCCTAAGGTGGGAAACCTTCCCAAGGGGGGAATCCCACTCAAGGTGGGACTCTGAAAGGATCGTATGCCGCACCTAGAGGGGGGGTGAATAGGTGCTAACCAATTTTTAGTTCTTTTTCAATTTAGGTTTGACACAAGGGTAAATTCTCTAGATATGCAACTAAGTGAATTTACCTATATGACAAGGTTATCAACTAAGCAAGATATAGCTACGCAATATATAGGAGATAGAGTGGGATAGAGGTAACCGAGAGTGTAGCACGCGTTGACACGGAGATGATTCCCGTAGTTCCCTTCCTTTGCAAGAAGGTACGTCTACGTTTGGAGGAGTGTGGTTGCTACGCAAGCCAAACCAACAGCCACGAAGGCTTCACTCAGATCTCCTGTGAGCAACGCCACGAAGGCCTAGCCCACTTCCACTAAGGGATTTCCTCGAGGCGGAAACCGGGCCTTTACAAGGTTCTTGGGGCACACATCCACAACTGAATTGGAGGCTCCCAAATCTGTAACAATACAACAATCAACAACAACACATCAACAACAAATCAACTAGGGAACCAAATAGGAACACTAGCATGAGATCCCTCAAACAAGTGAGGGGGAAATGAAGAACGCTTCGGTGAGGATGTAGATCGGTGGCTTCTCCTTCGAATCCCCAAAGATCAAGAGCTTTGGTTGGGGGAGGAAGGAGATCTTGCAAATCTTGTGTTTCTTGAGGTGGCTCTAATGGTGGTGTAGCTTGGCAGAATGCTTGAGCAATGATTGAGCAAAGCACCAAGGTAGGAGAAGGGGGTATTTATACCTCCCTTCAAAATCGAGCCGTTGCAGCTTCCGGGGGCCGGATATTCCGGCCTAAGTAAGGGCCGGATAATCCCCCCCCCGGATAATCCGGCCTACGGGACAAAAGTGTGACATTGTCCGGCCAAATGTCCGGCCCACAACCAGAGAGCCAATTCTTCAGGTCCTTAGCCAAATTCGAGGGGGCCGGATATTTCCAAAATATCCGGCCCGGATATTCCGGCCCTGGTACAATACCGGGACAATATTTGGGAAATGTCCGGCCCCCATACTGAGCTGCTTTTCCTCGAAGACTTAGCCGAAATCAGGGGGCCGGATATTTCAACAATATCCGGCCCGGATTATCCGGCCTACCCAACATTTTCAGAAATCTTTTGGCAGATGATCAAATCCAATCACACATGAATAAATATCTATGTAATCCCTGTACCACTTAAACAATCATTAGTGTATCACATACATTGACATCAAACACTCAAAACATAGTATGAGAGATGTTCTTTCAATCTCCCCCTTTTTGGTGTTTGATGACAATATACGGATTTGCAAGAGAATAGCTATAGAGACAAACGTGATGGCAAAAACATAGAGGCACTCCCCTACATGTGTGCATATAAGTAATTTGCATTTGAATACAAATACACAACACATAGGATTGAGTTGCCTCAACACTAGAGATATCCATCAAGAGCTCTAACACGAGACATAAACAAATATGAAGTTGAGATAGGATGCAAGAGGTCATACCCATGTGTAGATATAAGATACGGAGATATAACATCACACATAATATAGCATCCTTGATCTCAACATATAGAATTCCGAAAACCATAACAATGTCTCACACTTAACAATGTCTCACACCACATAGCACATAGTTTTAAATGAGACACAATCAAAGCAAATAGAGCAAATACGAGGGAACACAAGCAATAAAGGAATGGTAAACGCAAATGCTTGTGCCCAAACCATGCAAATCCCCGAGATAGTTCCTAATAGAACACTTCTCCCCCTTTGGCATCGAAACGCCAAAAAGGGGACAAGCGCGATGCTACTCGTCCCATGGGAATCACTCGGAGGCATAATCATCATCGGACTCGTCTGCCGCTTCCTCTTCATCCTCATCAGTGTCAGGTGCATCCGGGGAGCGGCGAGAGATGTTGGACCTTTGAAGGCAGTCATCAAGTTCACTCCATGGAACCTGTGCAGAGTGCCATCCACTGTAACCCTAGTGAGCTGGAGGCTGAGGTGGGGGTCCTTGATCACCACTGAGCTTGTGAAGAATAACCGCCTGAGTGTGCTTAATCTCAGAACGCTCTCGGCTAGCAGCATAGTTTTCCTTGTGTATCTCAATGTTCATGCACAAGATGTGACGCTGAAACCAACTAAGCCGGCTCACTTGCTTCCTCATAGCCGGGACATCAGGGTGACGAGCAGGAGCAAAGCCACTGGAGCGAGCATCACGCATGAAAGTGTCAGGAGCAGGTACGGCTGAAGAGACTGGCTTAAGCTTGTAGGGCTTCTTGACATGGTGCTTCACCAAAGGATACCCACTTATGTCTTCATCAATCCCAGCCACAGAGTTGTTGATGAGAAGCTGAATGTAGGGTGCATAGGGTATGGTGGTCCGAGAGACCATGGCATCATGGATCTCATGGAAGATAAAGTCCATGACATCAAGAGTGTAGTCCCGTTCTTCATTCACATCACGAGCACACTTATAGCTGAGGTGCAAAAGGTCCACAAGGGCTCCCCGAAGAGCATCATTGTTGCCACCACTTGGGCAAATGGTTGCCCGAAAGAACCGAAGCAACTGACTGTATATGGGAAGCAGCCCCTTAGCTTGACCAATTTTTCCCGCTGAGGTATAGAGATGCACAAGAGCATTCTTATCTGTCTGTTGTGGTCCATGAAGTTGACGACCCCCATCAACAGGAACTCCAAGATAACCAGCAAACTGGCGCAGAGTGGCACTGCAGTGAGTGGAGCCAGTCATCCATTCCATGGTGTGTTCCTCATCTTTCCTGATTGCCAAAGTGGCAAAGAACTGCTTCACCAAATCTGGGCTAAAGTCACACTGAATCTTCATGATATCATGCAAGCCCATCTTTCCAGCAACCCAGATAGCATCTTCAAAGTGATTGTTGATTGCCAGAATGTCCACATCAATAGCCTGCATGGGTCTCAGATTCTTCATGGGCTCATAGATGTCCTTGAAGATGAACTCCTGCTCAGTGCACCAATATCTCCTGCCCGCTATGTCTTCATCCCTTGGGACATCATCATACCAGTTCTTCAAACGGATAGCGGAGTAAGAAACTGGGTCCATGGTCTTGTAGTTCTCCCTCACTTCCTTGTTCTTCCGCCTTGAAGTGACGGACTTGCGAGGTGCATTGGGGGCAAACTCATCACTAGAGCGATCATGCCTTGAGCGTCTCCGACCACCCCGAGAAGCACCACCTGTGAGAAGCAAAGGCGGGTAGCAAAGGAAAGGTAATGCTCATAAGTCATGTAAGATACAGTAATATACTCGAGAAACATGCTATAAGTCGGTACAAATCTAGACATGATAGATTGAAGCCAAGCTGCAGCGGCGATGAAGCTCCAGGCCGGATAATCCGGTGTCCCCTGGGGGCGGATAATCCGGCCTGGCCGGATAATCCGGTCCTCGGGGGCGGATAATCCGGCCCTGCGAGATTTGCAGTTTTGCCAATCAAAAGCACGTCTAAGACTAGATCGGCCTCATAGCATGCAAGAGGAGTACATTACAAGAGGTTTGGAACAACTAGACACCAATTCCACCAAGAAAAGAGCACATATAAAACACAACATCTAGGGTTAGAGATTGTGAATCATACCCACATCCATTGTGGAAACCGCTTGGAGGAGAAGGTAGCTAGGGAGGAGATGCACCCGATCCACCCAAGAACTCCGAGAGGGGGCGGACGGAGCGTCTCCGGCGAGGAGGAGGAGGTCCGGCGAACTTGAGAGGAGAGAGAGGAGAGAGAGGCGCGTGGGGTGGTGTGAACCGTTTGCCCCCCGCGGCCTCGTCCTCAACCCTTTCAAGATCTGCCCAGGCCGGATAATCCGGCCCTAGTTTAGGGCGGATAATCCGGGGTCGCCTGGGGCCGGATAATCCGGGGTTCTGAAAAATTCCAGAATCACGGGGAATCCGTCCCATCTTTCGTTGGTTATTTGCAAGACTCATGTGTGATGCAATAAAGTATCACGTCACATATAAGGTGCAAATTTACCAATAAGATGGAGCAACCTAGATCATCCGACCGAAACACCTCAAACTCCAAGTTTTTTACCAAACATGACAAATGAGCAAGATGGAAATGGCTTATGGTAGGGAGTAGGCTTAGGTTGAAGAAGATACAAACTGTTAATGGTACATGATCACTCAAGTTTGCAAGATATGAGCAAATAAGGCCAAACTAGAGTGATTTCCCATAAGAACATGGAGTTGTCAAATAAAAAGCGATAAGACTCAAATAACTCCAACTCTTCACAAAGAAGAGTGTGGTGGCCTAGGCCACCATATATGAGTGTTATGGCATGGCACCGCGAAGATGTATCTTGGGCCCAAAACCACTACTCATCATTGAAGCTCACATATCATTATATGATATAAAGAGAATGATTTCTTTTAATATTGGCATTATGGGGGGAGGGATAGCTCAATAGTTTAAACCGCACTCCCCCTATTTCCATGCCCACATCTAAACCAAAAAAAGTTTTGAGACAAAGGTGTGTTTGCAAGATGGTCAAGCTATACTCCTTGAATCAATGATATTTAGCTCATTCCTCAAATAAGAGAACCTTGCTTCATCAAGAGGCTTCGTGAATATATCGGCAAGTTGATCTTTGGTAGGAACATAGATGAGCTCAATATCACCACGGGCAACATGATCCCTAATGAAATGATTCCGGATCTCAATATGCTTCGTTCTTGAATGTTGCACCGGATTATAGGCAATCTTGATGGCACTTTCATTGTCACATAATAGAGGCACTTTGTCACAAATGACACCGTATTCCTTTAAAGTTTGCCTCATCCACAACAATTGAGTGCATCCACTTGCGGCGGCAACATATTCGGCTTCGGCGGTGGAGAGAGATATACAATTTTGCTTCTTAGAAGACCAACACACCAAGGACCTACCAAGGAATTGGCAAGCCCCGGAAGTTGATTTCCTATCATCCTTGTCACCCGCCCAATCCGCATCGGTATATCCATTGAGAATAAAGCTTGAGCCCTTGGGGTACCAAATACCATATCTTGGGGTATCAACCAAATATCGAAAGATTCTTTTGAGAGCCATCATGTGGCTCTCCTTAGGAGAAGCTTGATACCTTGCACACACACCAACACTCAACACTATGTCCGGTCTAGATGCACAAAGGTAAAGCAAGGATCCAATCATGGAGCGGTATACCTTTTGATCCACCTCTTTACCATTGGGATCAAGTGCAAGATGACATTTGGTGATCATAGGAGTGGCCACACCCTTCAACTCGGTCATCTTGAACCTCTTGAGCATGTCTTGGAGATATTTTGCTTGATTGATGAAGGTTCCCTCTCTCAATTGCTTGATCTCAAAACCAAGGAAGAACTTCATCTCTCCCATCATAGACATCTCAAACCTATCGGTCATAAGCTTTGAAAATTCATCATTGAAAGCTTTGTTAGTAGAGCCAAAGATGATATCATCAACATATAATTGGCAAACGAAAAGCTCCCCATTAACCCTCTTAGTAAAAAGAGTGGGATCGATTAGCCCAACATCAAACCCACGGTCTACCAACAATTCTTTAAGGTGCTCGTACCAAGCTCTAGGAGCTTGTTTGAGACCATAAAGTGCTTTATCAAGCTTGTAGACATGGTTAGGAAAGTTGAGATCCTCAAACCCCGGGGGTTGCTTAACATAAACCTCTTCATGCAAAGGACCATTAAGAAATGCACTTTTAACATCCATTTGTTGTAACTTAAAGTTATGATGCGATGCATAAGCAAGAAGGATACGGATGGACTCAAGACGAGCCACGGGAGCATAGGTCTCTCCAAAGTCAATTCCTTCAACTTGGGAGAAACCTTGAGCCACCAATCTTGCCTTGTTCCTCACAATATTTCCAAACTCATCTTGCTTGTTCTTGAATATCCACTTAGTGCCTATAACATTGCGGCACTCCTTTGGCTTCTCTACTAAGGTCCACACTTTGTTGCGCTTGAAGTTGTTGAGTTCCTCATGCATGGCATCCACCCAATCCGAATCTTCAAGGGCTTCAAATACTTTCTTGGGTTCCACAATGGAGATATAAGCATGATGATTGCTAAAGTTAGCCAATTGCCTTCTTGTGGAGACCTTTGCTCGAACATCACCAAGGACCTTGTCATGAGTGTGTCCACGAATTTCAAGGATCCTATCTCTTCTTGCTAGACGACGGGCCTCGATCTCCTCCTTGGTTTTTCTAGGCCTTGGAGGTGTCACTTGATCAACTTGATCATTTGGGTCCCCGTCTTGACCTTCAATTTGAGCTTTCTCAATTTCTTGAGAATGCTCATCCTCATGTGCTTGATCTTGGACAATATTTGGTGAAGCGCAAATATCAAATGGATACTCATCGGAGCCATCATGAATTCTAGGTTGATCTTGTCCTTGATCTTGTACATGAGAGGGAGGGTTTTCTTCTTGTTCTTGGGTTGGTGCATCATTAGCTTCACTTGATGGGGTTTGTTGATGTTGAGAGGATGAGGGCTCCACCGTGGTAGAGCATAGTCCTTCCCGAGACGCCACACCGTGTCCCTCAATGGGGCGGAAAAATCCCACACCCATTCTTACTATGGCATCTTGAGGTATTTCATCACCTGCACATACATCAACTTGCCCCACTTGGGAGCCATCATTTTCTTCGAACTTCACACTACAAGATTCAATGATAATCCCGGAGGATACATCAAAGACTCTATAAGTGTGAGATTCGGCACCGTAACCAACAAATATACCCTCCAAAGCTTTAGGAGCAAATTTAGACAAACGAACTCCTTTGATTTTGTAGAAACACTTACAACCGAACACCTTGAAGTATGAGATATTAGGCTTGTTGCCGGTGAGTATTTCATATGGAGTCTTGTTCAATCCCTTGCGGAGGTAGAGCCGGTTAGAAGAGTGACAAGCGGTAGAGATGGCTTCGGCCCAAAAGTTATAGCGGGATTTATACTCCGCCATCATAGACCTTGCCATATCCATAAGAGTCCGGTTCTTCCTCTCCGCAACACCATTTTGTTGAGGGGTGTAAGCAGCGGAATATTGATGACGAATCCCCTCATCACTAAGAAAATCATTGAGTGTGTAGTTCTTGAACTCGGAGCCGTTGTCACTTCTTATTGCCATAATGAGGAGGTTGTGTTGGCGTTGCACCTCGGTGGCAAAGTCAATGAATATTTGTTGAGTCTCATCTTTCGTCTTGAGAAAGTAGACCCAAGTGTATCTTGAGTAATCATCAACAATCACCAAGCAATGTTTCTTCGCACCAAGACTTGCATGAGTAACGGGACCAAAGATATCCACATGAAGGAGCTCCAAGATCCTCTTGGAAGAGATGATAGTCTTGCTTGGATGCGGAGAGTCATGCATTTTGCCTTCAACACAAGCCCTACAAACACGATCTTTGGCAAAAGAAACATTTTCCATTAGTCCCACAATATGGTTCCCCTTGTGAAGACTTTGCAAAGTTCTCATGTTGACATGGGCTAGGCGGCGATGCCACAACCAACCCACATCCGCCTTTCCGAATAGGCACATCGCACTTGAAGTGGTGGTCCCCGAAAAGTCCACCACATACAAGTTATGTTCGCGATACCCAACGAAAGCGACAGTCTTGCTCCACAAGAGGACCACAATATCATTATCAATAAAGACGGCGAAACCCATCTTGCCAAGGGCGGAAACGGAAAGCAAATTGTAACCAAGGGTTTTGACAAGCATGACATCCACAAGTGTTATGTTGTGTGCAACCACAACCTTGCCAAAACCCAATACCTCGGATGTAGAATTATCGCCAAAGGAGACGGTGATATTGTTTATGTTGGGCCTCAACTCCTTGACGAGGTTCTTGCCGCCGGTCATATGACTTGTACATCCACTATCAAGTACCCATTTTGAACCTCCGGCGGCATAGTCCTACATGAGATCAATTCTTGGATTTAGGTACCCATTTCTCAATGGGTCCTCTTTTGTTAGCAACAAGGGTCTTTGGGACCCAAATAGACCAAGCAACATAACCATCATATGGGCCAACATATTTAGCATAAACATCACCATAATAATCTTTAAATAGAACATAGTGAGGGTTAGCATTTCCCGCATTATCATCATTAGTGGTGTTGCCCTTAGGGGCTTCACCATTGGTGATATCTTTCTTTTTCTCTTGTGCGGGCTTGGCCTTTTGCTTGTTAGCCTTCTTCGCCTTGGCATTGTAACCTAGGCCCTCCTTCCCATTGTTTGATCTTTGCTTACTCAAAAGATCATCCAAAGAAAGTTTATTTTGGGAAGAGGAAGCCTTAGCAAGTTCATCCTTCAACCTAGTATTTTCCTCAATAATATTTGCATGATCACAAGAAGGAGTAGAGGAACTAGGCACATCATATGAAGCAAGCCTAATTTGAAGTTGCTCATTTGACTTGGATAGGAGAGAGTATTCACTCTTCAAAGCTTTGTGAGCTTTGTCTAGTTCATCTAGATCCTTCACAAGTTTCTCATGATCAACACCAAATTGGGCCTTTTCCTTTTTAAGCAATTTGGTCTTAGCCCTAGCATGATCTCTAGCTTTAGTGAGCTTGTTAATTTCATCTTGAGGCTCTTCAAGATTTTCTAGCCTCTCCTCAAGAGAGGCTATAGTTTCTTGACTTTCCTCAAGGGCATTTTTAAGAGCATGGATTTCAAGAGAGTCTTCTCTCTCTATTTGACCCTTTTTCTCAAGCATATCATTTTGTTGAGCTAAACGAGCCATGAGATTTGAAACATGCTTTTTGTTGATACCTTGTAGGTTAAACATGAATTCATCAAATTCTAGCATTTCTTGTTTCACTTTTAGACTAGCATCATCAACCCCTAGATCACTTGATATGTTAGGCATAGAGGGGCTAGGAGATGATACCTCGGAGGATTTGGCCATGAGACAACTTTCTTCCTCCACATGAATGATCTCATTGGGGGATTCACTTGGTGATGAAGAGTTAGTGGAGAGGGAGGCAAGAGCGACCAATCCATTAGAGGTTGCATCTTCTTCATCATCAACTTCATCATCCCCGGAGGAATATTCTTCTTGAGTTGATAGCACAATAGATGTGTCCAAGGAGGATGTTGCCATGAAGCAATGTGCATTCTTGATATGAGGATTCTCATTGGGGGATTCAAAGAGAGATGAAGAGGGGATGTTGGTAGTGACAATGGCGGCCACTTCTTTTGAGCTTCCTTCTTCATCATCACTAGAGCTCGCAACTTCATCGGAAGAATATTCTTCCCTAGTCACTAGCACAACTTTTGGGTGCCTCTTGCCCTTCTTGGTCTTGTTGTTGTAGAACTTCTTGTTGGGGGCTTTTGAGTATTTGCCCTTTGATTCTTTGCTCTTGTCCTTGGGAATGAGCCTTCCATTATGAAGCTCTCTATTTTCATAGGGGCATTCGGCAATGAAGTGGCGCTTGTCATCACAATTGTAGCATGATCTTGTCTTTGGACCAAAGCTAGTGAACCCACTCTTGTGGTTTCTCTTGATGTTGTCTTCCTTGGCCTTGGAGGGATCAACCCAAAAGGACTTTGCATGGAAGGCCATGTGATCATGATAGTGGCATTCCAAATCTTCCGGATAGGACATACTCCAAGATGCCCTATATTGCTCTTGAGGGTGCACTTCTTCTAAGGGGTTGACCACCAAGGCAAGATTGTTCCCTTTTGACATACCAATGGCACGATTGAGAGAATCATGAGAGTTTTGCTCGAGCACCTTGAGGGCTTGCATCTCGTGCACGGCATCTTGAGAAGAGAGAGAGGAATAGCATTCTCTCCCAACAAGGGTCTTGACATCAATGGGTACATATGGCATCATGCATTCAATGTACTTCTCCTTGATCCAAGAGTCATTGATGTGGGTGGCACCAATAAGACGGAAGTCATCGGCAACAATGAGGAGTCTTGAATACATGTCTTGATGATCTTCATCCGGTAGCCTCATGAATCCTTCGGCTTTATTCTTAAGAGCATTATACTTGTTCCTTCTCGTGCTCTCACTTCCAATGCAACTAGCGGCCAAACCATCCCAAGCTTCCTTGGCGGTGGTGTAGTTCCGAACACGAGGCAAATCCTTTGTCCCCACACTAGTTTGAATCATGTGCAAGGCGGTGTTGTTGAGTTGACTATCAACCGCTTCTCTTCTAGTCAACTTGTCGGGGTTGTAAGGTTTGAAGCCTTCCTGGATGATTCTCCAAAGTTCATTGGAGGCACTGCAAACATGAGAGCGAAACTCAAATCGCCAAGTATTGTAATTTTCAATGGAAAACTTAGGTGGGTCGCCCCGAATGTTCAAATGAGGATGGGGAACCGGTATATCGGGAGATAGAAAAGGTGGAGCTACTTGATTGTAGCTCACACCTCCACTAAAATCCCTAGGAGATGCAATGGTAGATTTGTTAGTGTTTAAGTTATCACCTTCCACGGGTTTGGTAGAGGAGGGTGGTGCCGAAGCACCTCCCTCTTCTAACACACCCGCGTCCTTTACCTCTACACTAGGAGCCTTGGGACGGGCCGGAGCCAAAAGCTCGGCAATCATCTTTTTCATGCTTTCCATTTTGGCTTCCATGGAGGACTTCAACGAATTGAAGTCTTCCATGGAGACCGTCTTGGCGGCCCCTTCCGAGGGCTCCTCGTTCGGCATACTCTTAGGCGGTTAAGCCCAAAATAAGAGCCGAGGCTCTGATACCAATTGAAAGGATCGTATGCCGCACCTAGAGGGGGGGTGAATAGGTGCTAACCAATTTTTAGTTCTTTTTCAATTTAGGTTTGACACAAGGGTAAATTCTCTAGATATGCAACTAAGTGAATTTACCTATATGACAAGGTTATCAACTAAGCAAGGTATAGCTACGCAATATATAGGAGATAGAGTGGGATAGAGGTAACCGAGAGTGTAGCACGCGTTGACACGGAGATGATTCCCGTAGTTCCCTTCCTTTGCAAGAAGGTACGTCTACGTTTGGAGGAGTGTGGTTGCTACGCAAGCCAAACCAACAGCCACGAAGGCTTCACTCAGATCTCCTGTGAGCAACGCCACGAAGGCCTAGCCCACTTCCACTAAGGGATTTCCTCGAGGCGGAAACCGGGCCTTTACAAGGTTCTTGGGGCACACATCCACAACTGAATTGGAGGCTCCCAAATCTGTAACAATACAACAATCAACAACAACACATCAACAACAAATCAACTAGGGAACCAAATAGGAACACTAGCATGAGATCCCTCAAACAAGTGAGGGGGAAATGAAGAACGCTTCGGTGAGGATGTAGATCGGTGGCTTCTCCTTCGAATCCCCAAAGATCAAGAGCTTTGGTTGGGGGAGGAAGGAGATCTTGCAAATCTTGTGTTTCTTGAGGTGGCTCTAATGGTGGTGTAGCTTGGCAGAATGCTTGAGCAATGATTGAGCAAAGCACCAAGGTAGGAGAAGGGGGTATTTATACCTCCTTCAAAATCGAGCCGTTGCAGCTTCCGGGGGGCCGGATATTCCGGCCTAAGTAAAGGGATAATCCCCCCCCCGGATAATCGGCCTACGGGACAAAAGTGTGACATTGTCCGGCCAAATGTCCGGCCCACAACCAGAGAGCCAATTCTTCAGGTCCTTAGCCAAATTCGGGGGCCGGATATTTCCAAAATATCCGGCCCGGATATTCCGGCCCTGGTACACCGGGACAATATCCGGGCAAATGTCCGGCCCCCATACTGAGCTGCTTTTCCTCGAAGACTTAGCCGAAATCAGGGGGCCGGATATTTCAACAATATCCGGCCCGGATTATCCGGCCTACCCAACATTTTCAGAAATCTTTTGGCAGATGATCAAATCCAATCACACATGAATAAATATCTATGTAATCCCTGTACCACTTAAACAATCATTAGTGTATCACATACATTGACATCAAACACTCAAAACATAGTATGAGAGATGTTCTTTCACTCCTTTTGGGGGCCCATGAGGAGCCCACCGGGACTCCTCCCCCTTAGGGTTTGGCAGGCCATGCTGTGGAGTCCCTCCGGACTCCACTTTCCATGGTGATTTCTTCCGGACTTTTCTAGAACCTTCTAGAACCTGCCATAAATGCACCGGATCATTTCCAAACTTGGAATATGACTTCCTATATATGAATCTTATTCTCCGGACCATTCCGGACCTCCTCATGATGTCCTGGATCCCATCCGAGACTCCGAACAAAACTTCGAACTCCATTCCTTATTCCATATCTACTTAAACGACATCAAACCTTAAGTGTGTCACCCTACGGTTCGTGAACTATGTAGACATGGTTGAGACCTTTCTCCGACCAATAACCAATAGCGGGATCTGGAGATCCATAATGGCTCCCACATATTCAACGATGACTTAGTGATTGAATGAACCATTCACATACGATACCGATTCCCTTTGTCACGCGATATTTTACTTGTCCGAGGTTTGATCATCGGTATCTCTATACCTTGTTCAACCTCGTCTCCTGACAAGTACTCTTTACTCGTACCGTGGTATGTGGTCTCTTATGAACCATTCATATGCTTGCAAGCTATTTAGACGACATTCCACCGAGAGGGCCCAGAGTATATCTATCCGTCATCGGGATGGACAAATCCCACTGTTGATCCATATGCCTCAACTCATACTTTCCGGATACTTAATCCCACCTTTATAACCACCCATTTACGCAGTGGCGTTTGATGTAATCAAAGTACCTTTCCGGTATAAGTGATTTACATGATCTCATGGTCAAAAGGACAAGGTAACTATGTATCGAAAGCTTATAGCAAATAACTTAATGACGTGATCTTATGCTACGCTTAATTGGGTGTGTCCATTACATCATTCATATAATGATATAACCTTGTTATTAATAACATCCAATGTTCATGATTATGAAACTAATCATCTATTAATCAACAAGCTAGTTAAGAGGCTTACTAGGGACTCATTGTTGTTTACATAACACACATGTATCAAATGTTTCGGTTAATACAATTATAGCATGGTATATAAAATTTTATCATAAACGTAAAGATATATAATAACCACTTTTATTATTGCCTCTTGGGCATATCTCCAACAGTCTCCCACTTGCACTAGAGTCAATAATCTCGATTATATTGTAAGGTACCTAACACCCATGGCATTCTGGTGTTGGTCATACTTTGCCCTAGGGAGAGCTTTAGTCAACGGTTCTGACACACTCAGAAACGTATGTATTTTGCAATTCATTTGCGTCTTCACGCATCACTCATTTTCCAAATGAGTCGGCATTAAATATGTTTGGTCTTCTGGTGGAACCTTAATTCCGCGGTCTGAAATATGTCACTAATATTGTCACACACAATATAGCTTCAAAGTTCTGACACTATCGGAACTACACCAAGTTCTCAAAGAACTTCTTGACTCAACATCCTCAATCATTGTCAAAACAATGACATACTCTGCCTTCTTTTGTAGAATCCGTCACAATATTTAGAACTCTTCTAAATCTAGCATTGTGCTACCTTTTAAACAACACTTAGCCTAATTGAGATTTGAAATTTATTTTTATATGTGACCAAACTAATATCGGTGCAACACTTTACAGCGATTTGTTTGTCATTACCCCATACAAAAATATATTTATATATCCTTGATTCTTCTAAAGTATTCACGCTCTGTTTGGATGTTTGCATTGGGCCTAGATATTGGATATTCGGGTGGTGCCAGCCCCGAATACACAGATTTTAGCTGTTTGGTTGGTCTAGACATTGAGCCTGGGTTTTCGGGCTAGATATCGAGGCGAGGTCTGAACGGCAAAAAACTTGGAGGCCGAATGTCGAGGGGTTAGCCTAGACATCGTGAGGTATTCGGGACGCACCGCTTCGACTCATGGCCGTCTAGCAGAACGCATCGTTACTGCCTCTGCTCGGGAAACTGGCATGCGGGAGACCGACGGCGGCAGCGTAGGTAGTCTATCCTCCTGCCCTCCCTCCCTCACTCTCCGGCTGGGATTGGCACCGTTGGCCCCTCCTCCATCCCTGCGGCCCTCTCTGTCGTCGACTCTCTTTCCCGCCCCTCTCTATTTTTTCCATGCAGGCGACCTTGCTCCGGCGTCCCGAGCTTCGGCAACCGTCGGCCGGCGCAGGTTTGTTGCCGCTGGACCCCGATCTCCTCTATCCCGAGCTAGGACGTCCGCCCTCCTCTCTCCCCTATATTCTCTCCCGATCTCTACTGATTTGTGTTGTGTTCTCTATTTAGTATCGCTTTGTATAAGATAGCAAGGATTCCCCGATTAGCTAGGATGGAACTCAGTCCTCTGAAGTCTAAACCTGCAGCTGCATCGCAGTGGGACAATCTGCATCGATTGACAGATAAGTGGTACCTATCAGGGCTCTGCAGCATATAGCGTGCAGAATTAATACTCCGTATAAGAATCTGTCATAAACATTTTACGCGTATACAAGAAGTATAATGATCAAAGTCTTATAAAACAGCAATGCCACACTTTAACCATCCAAACAACATTTGCCATTCAACCTCAATATCAAATCTGAGTTCCGAATACCTAAACATCCAAACAAAAATATTAACATTCAGTCTCAATATCAATATTCTGGGTATTGGATATTCAACCCAATACAATGTCAAGGTTCCCAATGCAAACATCCAAACGAAGCGTCAAGGATATTCTTACTGTCGTCCAATGATCATCACATGAATCATTCTGGTATATGCTCATAACACTTTAGAGCATAGGACATCTGATTATGTACATATTATACGTGATCTATAATCACTCATGTGTTTCAACTCATTAAGTGTCATATACACTCAAGTCTTGTTAATCCTTCACATGAAAAGAACACCTTCTTTATATTGAATTACTTCAATATTCATTCTATGTACTTTAACTTAAACTTATTATGTGTTTCAATCTATCTTCATAGATCTTGACACTAAATATGTTTCAGTCCATATCCTTTCATTGAAGCTAATTCTCAATGAAACCTTTTAATCAATTATATAATTACACTATTTATAATCAACGATATGTCAGCTACATAAAGTATTACAAATATGTCTCAGCGCTCCCACTTAATTTCTTGCAAATGCAAGCACCTTCATCGTTTCTGATGAAATCAAAAACTCTTTGACTATTTCATCCGGTGAAGATTCCAACTCCAATACTCACTTCATCCAATTGAAGTTCGTATTCTTATCTAGTATTCTACGGACTAGCAAAACTCTTGGTTGTATCTTGTATACACCTTTAATACACACTTCTGTTAAGTAATATATTTTGCTATCCTACTAGCATATCTCATAAAGAAATATGTAGTGATTACTAGAATAATCCACATAGACTATAAGCATTGCTATGGAAGATCTAATCTTATCGTAGTCAACTCTTTGAACTTTGTCGTAAACAACTTTTCGACAAATCGTGCTTATTCAAGGATATTGCATCCAAGTCCATCAATTTTATAGATCCATTTACTTTCAAAAAGTATTCATCTATCTTGGATTTCATGGCGTATAGCCATTTTAACGGAGTCAGGGCCCATCATAACTTCTTTGTTTGTAGTTGGTTTATCATTGTTCAAAAACAATCCTTTGTTCACAAATCATTTATTTGATCACAAAGTAAACCAAAACTACAAGGTTCAATAGGTACTTCGATCTCAATGTCTAAAACACTTTGTAGTCATGAGAGCCATGATCGTCGTGGCCGCTTCCGGAACCATTTCCGATGCTGCGCTACTCTGATCATTATGCTCAGGTTCATAAACCTTACCAAATTCTATTGTCCTCCCACTCAAATACTTTGCTAGAAACAATTTCTTGCAAATAAGAAACATTGACAAATACTTTTGTCTTTGTCTCCATGGTGGGAAGAATTCCCAATCAAATCTCTGGGATAACCAACAAAGACATTCATCTGATTTTGGTTGTAAACTTATTTACTTATGCTATGCATACCAAAATTTAAGAAAGGACTATTAGGGTTCATACCCATGCCATAACTCGTATGGTGTCATTTCAATGGATCACGATGATGCTCTATTTAGTGTAAAAGCGGTAGTCTCTAAAGCATAATCCACAAAAAATATAATGGCGTCATTTTATATTATCTCATCATTAATCCAACAAGGTTTGGATACACCTCTTGGATACTCTATCATCATTATGATACTCCAAGAAATGTGAGTTGTAGAACAATTTCATAACTCTCTTAGATGTTTCGCTAAAACTCGTAATTCAAATATTTCCACCATGATCCAATCATAGATATTTGACTTTTCTATTACGATGATTTCTACTTCATGCTGAAATTTATTTGAATCCATTCAAATGTTTCAAACTTCTTCCTTATCGAATATATCTACATATATACTCAATTCATTGTTGAAAGTTTTCATAAAGTAGAAGAATCTCCCGCACACAACTATGCCCAATGAACCACATATATCATCATGTATGTTTGCACTAAGTTAGTTGCCCGTTCAACTCTTGGCCTATGAACGGTATTTGTCATTCTCTTTTAGAAAAGATTTGCAAGCGCCAAACGATTCAAAAATCAAATGACTCCAAAAACCCATTTGCATGGAGTTCCTTCATGCGTTCTTTCTAACATGACCTAAATGGCGGTTCCATAAATAAGTGGAATTCAAATCATTTGCCTTATGGCATTATAGCGTCAGTGTTATGTATGTGTGTTTCACCATTAAGATTTATAATAACTTATCCATCGTATATGGAGTAATGTCATAATTTGAACAACTCATTGTTTTCATTTGACCAGAGTAAAATAACAATTATTAAGTTCTTTATTATAAATTCTAAGGGCTAGATAGAATGCAAACGACGAACATAATAACACTTTATTTTTGTTCCAGAAGTGCATTTCTATCATATTCCTTGTCAGTCACTTAGGCCATTGTATTCTTGTATTGCGTTGTTTTGTATGACGCTTCATACCAACCAATATGGTACTAATACCAAGAATTTCATTGTGTGATCAAACTAGGAATACAACCATAACATGTATATCATTTATATACACCTGAGCTAGACTTTCTAGTCTCTTTCTTTCTGCCAAAATATCTTTTGTAGTTTCTCTTTTAGCTTTCCTCATTATTCATAAAAACACTTTAACATCAATAACTTCTAGGTTTGTTGGTCAAATACCAATAACCTTGAGGTTCTAAAGTTGATCATCATATGACAAGTGTTGCAGATTTCACTATTAGTAACTTTGTAATATGATGAACAATTTCACTCATAATTTTATCCATCAATTCATGATGACTTTCCAAGACCATGTATGTACATGCTAGGCTTGTAAAGTTTAACCTCAGTATTCGCATGTGCAAATCTGGTTTGTTGTATGCACACGTAGAATCTATACCTTAGTATTCGAAACGACGAGTCTTTAGCAACGGTGCATACTAAGGACGATCACTTCATGGATATGCGAATATCGTTAGTGCCCCAATAGTTGGAGGATTGGGACGCCTTGCGTCTTCAACCTTCGTACATTCCCATAAAACTTATGAGTTTATGTAGTCTCACCAAATTATATTCTATCATCTTGCAATAAGGTCTTAGATATCACATATATCTCATACCTTTGATTATTTCTGAAAACTAAAATTTTCAGCTCCTTACTTTTCAAACAGATTTGAACTTCAAGTTTCACGGAGACAAGATGACTTTAGGTACTAACTGAAACCATAGTTCTTTGAATCAACAATGTGAGGTTTACTAAAAGTTTGCAATAGGACTTAATCATTTCTTGATTCTTTAACAATACGGTACCAGTCCGTAAAGTTTCTTGTCAGACTTAACAGTATTTCTATCTTAATTACAAGACTAGCGCATGGTAGAAAAACGGATGCCAATACTACAAAATTAATTCAAAATACTACTCAGACTATGTTTATGATAATTAGTTCATGTTTTAATCTAATTACTAATGAACTCCCACTTAATACAACATCCCTCATAGTTGTTAAGTGGTACACGATCCAAATCCACTACATCAAAACCGATCATCACGTGAGATGATGTAGCTTCAATGGTGAACATCAACATGTTGATCATATCATCCATATGACTCGTGTTCAACCTTTCGGTTTCCGTTGTCCCGAGGCCATGTCTGTACATGCTAGGCTCGTCAAGCAAACCCAAGTATTCCGCGTGTGCAACATGGCTTACACCCGTTGTATGTGAACGTTGAGTCTATCACATCCGATCATCACGAGATGCTTCGAAACGACGAACTATATCAACGGTGCATACGAGGGGAGAACACTTTATTATCTTGATATTAATGTGAGGGGTCATCTTATAATGCTACCGTCGCTTTAAGCGAAATAAGATGCATAAAGGATTAACATCACATGCAATTCATATGTGATATGATATGGCCCTTTAGTCTTTGCGCCTTCGATCTTCATCTCCAAAGCACTGACATGATCTCCATCATCAACGGGCATGATCTCCATCATCGTCGGCGTAGCGTCAAGGTCCATGGCGCCGTCTTCATGGTTGTTCACCTCATGTAGCAACTATTACAACTACTTTGAAATACTACTCAACATGAAATTTAAAGAGAACCATAAGGCTCCTGCCGGTTGCCACAATACAATAATGATCATCTCATACATATTCATCATCACATTATGGCCATATCACATCACCAAACCCTGCAAAAACAAGTTAGACGTCTCTAATTTGGTTTGCATATTTTACGTGGTTTAGGGTTTTCGAGTAAGATCTAATCTACCTACGAACATGAACCACAACGGTGATACTAGTGTTGTCAATAGAAGAGTAAATTGAATCTTCACTATAGTAGGAGAGACAGACACCCGCAAAGCCACTTATGCAATACAAGTTGCATGTCAAACGTGGAGCAAGTCTCATGAACGCGGTCATGTAAAGTTAGCCCGAGCCGCTTCATCCCACTATGCCACAAAGATGCAAAATACTCAAACTAAAGACAACATAAGCATCAACGCCCACAAAACATTGTGTTCTACTCGTGCAACCATCTATGCATAGACACGGCTCGGATACCACTGTAGGGATTCGTTGCATAGAAAACAAAAATTTTCCTACCGCGAGAACGCAATCCAAGCCAAGATGCAATCTAGAAGACGGGAGCAACGAGGGGATGATCGAGACTCACCCTTGAAGATTTCCAAAGCCTATAAGAGTAGGCTCTTATTGCTGCGGTAGACGATCACTTGCCGCTTGCAAAAGCGCGTAGAAGATCTTGATCACGGTGCCACAATCGGGCAGCACCTCCGTACTCGGTCACACGTACGGTGTTGATGAAGACGACGTCCTCCTCCCGTTCCAGCGGGCAGCGGAAGTAGTAGATCCTCCTCGGAATCCCGCAGCACGACGGGTGGTGGCGGTGGTGGTGGAGAACTCCGGCAGGCTTCGCCTAAGCGTATGCGGGAGTTTGTATGTGGAGGAGAGGTGCTAGGGTTTGGGGAGAGGGGGGCTTGGCCGGCCACAAAGGGGGCGGCCAAGGTTGTGGCTTGATGTGGCCGGCCCCCTCCCCTTGTCCCTCTTTTTATAGGTGGAACCCCCAAGAGTTAGGCTACAAGTCTTCGAATAAGACCCCAACCCAATACTTGCCTAAGGTGGGAAACCTTCCCAAGGGGGGAATCCCACTCAAGGTGGGACTCCCACCCCTTCCTTGGGGGGTTGGCCGGCCAACCATGAGGAGCCCACCTGGGACTCCTCCCCTTTAGGGTTTGGCAGGCCATGCCAGGTGGAGTCCCTCCGGGACTCCACTTTCCCGGACTTTTCTAGAACCTTCTAGAACCTGCCATAAATGCACCGGATCATTTCCAAACTTGGAATATGACTTCCTATATATGAATCTTATTCTCCGACCATTCCGGACCTCCTCGTGATGTCCTGGATCCCATCCGAGACTCGAACAAAACTTCGAACTCCATTCCTTATTCCATATCTACTTAAACGACATCAAACCTTAAGTGTGTCACCCTACGGTTCGTGAACTATGTAGACATGGTTGAGACCTTTCTCCGACCAATAACCAATAGCGGGATCTGGAGATCCATAATGGCTCCCACATATTCAACGATGACTTAGTGATCGAATGAACCATTCACATACGATACCGATTCCCTTTGTCACGATATTTTACTTGTCCGAGGTTTGATCCTCGGTATCTCTATACCTTGTTCAACCTCGTCTCCTGACAAGTACTCTTTACTCGTACCGTGGTATGTGGTCTCTTATGAACCATTCATATGCTTGCAAGCTATTTAGACGACATTCCACCGAGAGGGCCCAGAGTATATCTATCCGTCATCGGGATGGACAAATCCCCCTGTTGATCCATATGCCTCAACTCATACTTTCCGGATACTTAATCCCACCTTTATAACCACCCATTTACGCGGTGGCGTTTGATGTAATCAAAGTACCTTTCCGGTATAAGTGATTTACATGATCTCATGGTCAAAAGGACTAGGTAACTATGTATCGAAAGCTTATAGCAAATAACTTAATGACGTGATCTTATGCTACGCTTAATTGGGTGTGTCCATTACATCATTCATATAATGATATAACCTTGTTATTAATAACATCCAATGTTCATGATTATGAAACTAATCATCTATTAATCAACAAGCTAGTTAAGAGTCTTACTAGGGACTCATTGTTGTTTACATAACACACATGTATCAAATGTTTCGGTTAATACAATTATAGCATGGTATATAAACTTTTATCATAAACATAAAGATATATAATAACCACTTTTATTATTGCCTCTTGGGCATATCTCCAACAGTCTCCCACTTGCAATAATCTAGATTATATTGTAAGGTACCTAACACCCATGGCATTCTGGTGTTGGTCATACTTTGCCCTAGGGAGAGTTTTAGTCAACGGTTCTGACACACTCGAAACGTATGTATTTGCAATTCATTTGCGTCTTCACGCATCACTCATTTTCCAAATGAGTCGGCATTAAATATGTTTGGTCTTCTGGTGGAACCTTAATTCCAGTCCTGAAATATGTCACTAATATTGTCACACACAATATAGCTTCAAAGTTCGACACTATCGGAACTACACCAAGTTCTCAAAGAACTTCTTGACTCAACATCCTCAATCATTGTCAAAACAATGATATACTCTGCCTTCTTTTCCGTCACAATATTTAGAACTCTTCTAAATCTAGCATTGTGCTACCTTTTAAACAACACTTAGCCTAATTGAGATTTGAAATTTATTTTTATATGTGACCAAACTAATATCGGTGCAACACTTTACAACGATTTGTTTGTCATTACCCCATACAAAAATATATTTATATATCCTTGATTCTTCTAAAGTATTCACGCTCTGTTTGGATGTTTGCATTGGGCCTAGATATTGGATATTCGGGTGGTGCCAGCCCCGAATACACAGATTTTAGCTGTTTGGTTGGTCTAGACATTGAGCCTGGGTTTTCGGGCTAGATATCGAGGCGAGGTCTGAACGGCAAAAAACTTGGAGGCCGAATGTCGAGGGGTTAGCCTAGACATCGTGAGGTATTCGGGACGCACCGCTTCGACTCATGGCCGTCTAGCAGAACGCATCGTTACTGCCTCTGCTCGGGAAACTGGCATGCGGGAGACCGACGGCGGCAGCGTAGGTAGTCTATCCTCCTGCCCTCCCTCCCTCACTCTCCGGCTGGGATTGGCACCGTTGGCCCCTCCTCCATCCCTGCGGCCCTCTCTGTCGTCGACTCTCTTTCCCGCCCCTCTCTATTTTTTCCATGCAGGCGACCTTGCTCCGGCGTCCCAAGCTTCGGCAACCGTCGGCCGGCGCAGGTTTGTTGCCGCTGGACCCCGATCTCATCTATCCCGAGCTAGGACGTCCGCCCTCCTCTCTCCCCTATATTCTCTCCCGATCTCTACTGATTTGTGTTGTGTTCTCTGTTTAGTATCGCTTTGTATAAGATAGCAAGGATTCCCCGATTAGCTAGGATGGAACTCAGTCCTCTGAAGTCTAAACCTGCAGCTGCATCGCAGTGGGACAATCTGCATCGATTGACAGATAAGTGGTACCTATCAGGGCTCTGCAGCATATAGCGTGCAGAATTAATACTCCGTATAAGAATCTGTCATAAACATTTTACGCGTATACAAGAAGTATAATGATCAAAGTCTTATAAAACAGCAATGCCACACTTTAACCATCCAAACAACATTTGCCATTCAACCTCAATATCAAATCTGAGTTCCGAATACCTAAACATCCAAACAAAAATATTAACATTCAGTCTCAATATCAATATTCTGGGTATTGGATATTCAACCCAATACAATGTCAAGGTTCCCAATGCAAACATCCAAACGAAGCGTCAAGGATATTCTTACTGTCGTCCAATGATCATCACATGAATCATTCTGGTATATGCTCATAACACTTTAGAGCATAGGACATCTGATTATGTACATATTATTACGTGATCTATAATCACTCATGTGTTTCAACTCATTAAGTGTCATATACACTCAAGTCTTGTTAATCCTTCACATGAAAAGAACACCTTCTTTATATTGAATTACTTCAATATTCATTCTATGTACTTTAACTTAAACTTATTATGTGTTTCAATCTTTCTTCATAGATCTTGACACTAAATATGTTTCAGTCCATATCCTTTCATTGAAGCTAATTCTCAATGAAACCTTTTAATCAATTATATAATTACACTATTTATAATCAATGATATGTCAGCTGCATAAAGTATTACAAATATGTCTCAGCGCTCCCACTTAATTTCTTGCAAATGCAAGCACCTTCATCATTTCTGATGAAATCAAAACTCTTTGACTATTTCATCCGGTGAAGATTCCAACTTCGCAATACTCATTTCATCCAATTGAAGTTCGTATTCTTATCTAGTATTCTACGGACTAGCAAAACTCTTGGTTGTATCTTGTATACACCTTTAATACACACTTCTGTTAAGTAATATATTTTGCTATCCTACTAGCATATCTCATAAAGAAATATGTAGTGATTACTAGAATAATCCACATAGACTATAAGCATTGCTATGGAAGATCTAATCTTATCGTAGTCAACTCTTTGAACTTTGTCGTAAACAACTTTTCGACAAATCGTGCTTATTCAAGGATATTGCATCCAAGTCCATCAATTTTATAGATCCATTTACTTTCAAAAAGTATTCATCTATCTTGGATTTCATGGCGTATAGCCATTTTAACGGAGTCGGGGCCCATCATAACTTCTTTGTTTGTAGTTGGTTTATCATTGTTCAAAAACAATCCTTTGTTCACAAATCATTTATTTGATCACAAAGTAAACCAAAACTACAAGGTTCAATAGGTACTTCGATCTCAATGTCTAAAACACTTTGTAGTCATGAGAGCCATGATCGTCGCTTTGGAACCATTTCCGATGCTGCGCTACTCGATCATTATGCTCAGGTTCATAAACCTTATCAAATTCTATTGTCCTCCCACTCAAATACTTTGCTAGAAACAATTTCTTGCAAATAAGAAACATTGACAAATACTTTTGTCTTTGTCTCCATGGTGGGAAGAATTCCCAATCAAATCTCTGGGATAACCAACAAAGACATTCATCGATTTTGGTTGTAAACTTATTTACTTATGCTATGCATACCAAAATTTAAGAAAGGACTATTAGGTTCATACCCATGCCATAACTCGTATGGTGTCATTTCAATGGATCACGATGATGCTCTATTTAGTGTAAAAGCGGTAGTCTCTAAAGCATAATCCACAAAAAATATAATGGCGTCATTTTATATTATCTCATCATTAATCCAACAAGGTTTGGATACATCTCTTGGATACTCTATCATCATTATGATACTCCAAGAAATGTGAGTTGTAGAACAATTTCATAACTCTCTTAGATGTTTCGCTAAAACTCGTAATTCAAATATTTCCACCATGATCCAATCATAGATATTTGACTTTTCTATTACGATGATTTCTACTTCATGCTGAAATTTATTTGAATCCATTCAAATGTTTCAAACTTCTTCCTTATCGAATATATCTACATATATACTCAATTCATTGTTGAAAGTTTTCATAAAGTAGAAGAATCTCCCGCACACAACTATGCCCAGTGAACCACATATATCATCATGTATGTTTGCACTAAGTTAGTTGCCCGTTCAACTCTTGGCCTATGAACGGTATTTCAGTCATTCTCTTTTAGAAAAGATTTGCAAGCGCCAAACGATTCAAAAATCAAATGACTCCAAAAATCCATTTGCATGGAGTTCCTTCATGCGTTCCTTTCTAACATGACCTAAATGGCGGTTCCATAAATAAGTGGAATTCAAATCATTTGCCTTATGGCATTATAGCGTCAGTGTTATGTATGTGTGTTTCACCATTAAGATTTATAATAACTTATCCATCGTATATGGAGTAATGTCATAATTTGAACAACTCATTGTTTTCATTTGACCAGAGTAAAATAACAATTATTAAGTTCTTTATTATAAATTCTAAGGGCTAGATAGAATGCAAACGACGAACATAATAACACTTTATTTTTGTTCCAGAAGTGCATTTCTATCATATTCCTTGTCAGTCACTTAGGCCATTGTATTCTTGTATTGCGTTGTTTTGTATGACACTTCATACCAACCAATATGGTACTAATACCCAAGAATTTCATTGTGTGATCAAACTAGGAATACAACCATAACATGTATATCATTTATATACACCTGAGCTAGACTTTCTAGTCTTTTCTTTTCTTTCTGCCAAAATATTCTTTGTAGTTTCTCTTTTAGCTTTCCTCATTATTCATAAAAACACTTTAACATCAATAACTTCTAGGTTTGTTGGTCAAATACCAATAACCTTGAGGTTCTAAAGTTGATCATCATATGACAAGTGTTGCAGATTTCACTATTAGTAACTTTGTAATATGATGAACAATTTCACTCATAATTTTATCCATCAATTCATGATGACTTTCCAAGACCATGTCTGTACATGCTAGGCTTGTAAAGTTTAACCTCGTATTCGCATGTGCAAATCTGGTTTGCGCCCGTTGTATGCACACGTAGAATCTATACCTTAGTATTCGAAACGACGAGTCTTTAGCAACGGTGCATACTAAGGACGATCACTTCATGGATATGCGAATATCGTTAGTGCCCCAATAGTTGGAGGATTGGGACGCCCGTCTTCAACCTTCGTACATTCCCATAAAACTTATGAGTTTATGTAGTCTCACCAAATTATATTCTATCATCTTGCAATAAGGTCTTAGATATCACATATATCTCATACCTTTGATTATTTCTGAAAACTAAAATTTTCAGCTCCTTACTTTTCAAACAGATTTGAACTTCAAGTTTGAGACAAGATGACTTTAGGTACTAACTGAAACCATAGTTCTTTGAATCAACAATGTGAGGTTTACTAAAAGTTTGCAATAGGACTTAATCATTTCTTGATTCTTTAACAATACGGTACCAAGTCCGTAAAGTTTCTTGTCAGACTTAACAGTATTTCTATCTTAATTACAAGACTAGCGCATGGTAGAAAAACGGATGCCAATACTACAAAATTAATTCAAAAATACTCAGACTATGTTTATGATAATTAGTTCATGTTTTAATCTAATTACTAATGAACTCCCACTTAATACAACATCCCTCATAGTTGTTAAGTGGTACACGATCCAAATCCACTACATCAAAACCGATCATCACGTGAGATAATGTAGCTTCAATGGTGAACATCAACATGTTGATCATATCATCCATATGACTCGTGTTCAACCTTTCGGTTTCCGTTGTCCCGAGGCCATGTCTGTACATGCTAGGCTCGTCAAGCAAACCCAAGTATTCCGCGTGTGCAACATGGCTTACACCCGTTGTATGTGAACGTTGAGTCTATCACATCCGATCATCACGAGATGCTTCAAACGACGAACTATATCAACGGTGCATACGAGGGGAGAACACTTTATTATCTTGATATTAATGTGAGGGATCATCTTATAATGCTACCGTCGCGATCTAAGCAAAATAAGATGCATAAAGGATTAACATCACATGCAATACATATGTGATATGATATGGCCCTTTAGTCTTTGCGCCTTCGATCTTCATCTCCAAAGCACGGACATGATCTCCATCATCAACGGGCATGATCTCCATCATCGTCGGCGTAGCGTCAAGGTCCATGGCGCCGTCTTCATGGTTGTTCACCTCATGTAGCAACTATTACAACTACTTTGAAATACTACTCAACATGAAATTTAAAGACAACCATAAGGCTCCTGCCGGTTGCCACAATACAATAATGATCATCTCATACATATTCATCATCACATTATGGCCATATCACATCACCAAACCCTGCAAAAACAAGTTAGACGTCTCTAATTTGGTTTGCATATTTTACGTGGTTTAGGGTTTTCGAGGATCTAATCTACCTACGAACATGAACCACAACATGATACTAGTGTTGTCAATGAAGAGTAAATTGAATCTTCACTATAGTAGGAGAGACAGACACGCAAAGCCACTTATGCAATACAAGTTGCATGTCAAACGTGGAGCAAGTCTCATGAACGCGGTCATGTAAAGTTAGCCCGAGCCGCTTCATCCCACTATGCCACAAAGATGCAAAATACTCAAACTAAAGACAACATAAGCATCAACGCCCACAAAACATTGTGTTCTACTCGTGCAACCATCTATGCATAGACACGGCTCTGATACCACTGTAGGGATTCGTTGCATAGAAAACAAAAATTTTCCTACCGCGAGAACGCAATCCAAGCCAAGATGCAATCTAGAAGACGGGAGCAACGAGGGGATGATCGAGACTCACCCTTGAAGATTTCCAAAGCCTATAAGAGTAGGCTCTTATTGCTGCGGTAGACGATCACTTGCCGCTTGCAAAGCGCGTAGAAGATCTTGATCACGGTGCCACAATCGGGCAGCACCTCCGTACTCGGTCACACGTACGGTGTTGATGAAGACGACGCCCTCCTCCCCGTTCCAGCGGGCAGCGGAAGTAGTAGATCCTCCTCGGAATCCCGGCAGCACGACGGCGTGGTGGCGGTGGTGGTGGAGAACTCCGGCAGGGCTTCGCCTAAGCGTATGCGGGAGTTGTATGTGGAGGAGAGGTGCTAGGGTTTGGGGAGAGGGGGCTTGGCCGGCCACAAAGGGGGCGGCCAAGGTTGTGGCTTGATGTGGCCGGCCCCCTCCCCTTGTCCCTCTTTTTATAGGTGGAACCCCCAAGAGTTAGGCTACAAGTCTTCGAATAAGACCCCAACCCAATACTTGCCTAAGGTGGGAAACCTTCCCAAGGGGGAATCCCACTCAAGGTGGGACTCCCACCCCTTCCTTGGGGGGTTGGCCGGCCAACCATGAGGAGCCCACCTGGGACTCCTCCCCTTTAGGGTTTGGCAGGCCATGCCAGGTGGAGTCCGGGACTCCACTTTCCATGGTGATTTCTTCCGGACTTTTCTAGAACCTTCTAGAACCTGCCATAAATGCACCGGATCATTTCCAAACTTGGAATATGACTTCCTATATATGAATCTTATTCTCATTCCGGACCTCCTCGTGATGTCCTGGATCCCATCCGAGACTCCGAACAAAACTTCGAACTCCATTCCTTATTCCATATCTACTTAAACGACATCAAACCTTAAGTGTGTCACCCTACGGTTCGTGAACTATGTAGACATGGTTGAGACCTTTCTCGACCAATAACCAATAGCGGGATCGGAGATCCATAATGGCTCCCACATATTCAACGATGACTTAGTGATCGAATGAACCATTCACATACGATACCGATTCCCTTTGTCACGCGATATTTTACTTGTCCGAGGTTTGATCATCGGTATCTCTATACCTTGTTCAACCTCGTCTCCGACAAGTACTCTTTACTCGTACCGTGGTATGTGGTCTCTTATGAACCATTCATATGCTTGCAAGCTATTTAGACGACATTCCACCGAGAGGGCCCAGAGTATATCTATCCGTCATCGGGATGGACAAATCCCACTGTTGATCCATATGCCTCAACTCATACTTTCCGGATACTTAATCCCACCTTTATAACCACCCATTTACGCAGGGCGTTTGATGTAATCAAAGTACCTTTCCAGTATAAGTGATTTACATGATCTCATGGTCAAAAGGACTAGGTAACTATGTATCGAAAGCTTATAGCAAACTTAATGACGTGATCTTATGCTACGCTTAATTGGGTGTGTCCATTACATCATTCATATAATGATATAACCTTGTTATTAATAACATCCAATGTTCATGATTATGAAACTAATCATCTATTAATCAACAAGCTAGTTAAGAGGCTTACTAGGGACTCATTGTTGTTTACATAACACACATGTATCAAATGTTTCGGTTAATACAATTATAGCATGGTATATAAACTTTTATCATAAACATAAAGATATATAATAACCACTTTTATTATTGCCTCTTGGGCATATCTCCAACATGATCCACTTAAGGGAAAACTTGCTGCTGTTCTACAAACCTCTGCTCTTGGAGGCCCAACACTGTCTACAAGAATAGAAGCACCCGTAGACATCACCGGCCGCGGCCACGCGTACCAGGCGGTGAGGCGGCACCGGCTGCGTCGGCCACAGGCGGGCACGCACGAGCGGTGGCGGAGGTCGACGCGGGCGGGACCTGCTCTCGCCGGGGCGGAGGTCGACGCGGGCGGACCTGGGCCGGGGCGCGCCAGGGCGGAGGTCGCCGTGCCTTGGCGGCGTGGCGCGGCGGAGCTCGCCGGGAAGTGGCGGGGTGGGGGCGGAGGTCGCCGGGGCGGGGGCGGGGACGGAGGCTCGACGGGACGGGGCAGAGCTCGCCGGGCATGTTCTTGCCCAACTAGTAGTAGTATGGCTCGATGGGGAAGAGGAATAATTTGGGTCTCACATACGGTTGGGGAACAAAAAAAAGCCACGGACATATTGTCTGTCCGTGTGTCCGGAGGTCGACCCAAACAACCAAAATCGAACTACCAAACACGTCCGTTTGGGTCGTGGGGTTGGAGATGTCCTAAGAGGCTTGCCCATTCGATCCGTTTAGGTCGTGTGCCGCGAACACAATGTGTGTCGCGGTCCGGCCTGCCGGCCTGTGCCCACAATAACGCAACCTATTCAGTCTGCGCTGGCCATTTTGCCTCTTGGCTGTGTAAAGAACAATTCAAATTTAATTCAAATAAAATATAGGAGCGCACAATTTTTTTTTAAATTCTTTCCATTCATTTGAATATATTTTACATAGGAAAATTAAAAGGAAAAAATAAGCCCTTGTTCGTCCCAGCGCCGCCATCTTCTTCGTTGGCGAAGACGAGGTCGACAAACGACGGAGGCGTCCATGGTCCTTGATGCGCCCACGCAGGGATCGCCGGCGGCATGTGTTGCCGCGGATGCAACACATACTACGGTGGTGTCGGCGGTGGCTGGTACTGCGGAGGAGGCGGCACCGTCTGGCCGTCCCACTCTGCTTGGGGAGGCGCATGCGGCGGCAATAGTAGTGGCGGTGGCAGGGAGGCTATGTGGTCTGCCACCATCGCCGGTAGCTGGAGGACCTCGTCTAGGCCGGTCCAGGACCACTTGGCCTCCTCCTCGGTCCTGGACTGCTCCATGGCAGCGGCGATGGCCGCCTCTTCGTCATAGTCGTTGAGGACGAACGTCTCCTGCTTCACCTAAGTGGGAGGCACCTCGTCCTCATCCTCGCTGTTCACGACGACGAGGACACCGTGGTTCTCATTGGGCTAAAAGTCCCGCACATCCAACATCCCCGGCCCAACTCGTGCTCCCACGACAGAAATACGCACCCTAAATCGGCGAGTAGGTAAGCATGGTCGTACCGCAACGCATGGGGTGGACACTGGATGCGGTAGCGCATCTCCTCCTGAAGTGTCGGCTCATCCGTCGGCGCAGGCGGCACGAGCACCCTTCCCTTGTTGAGATTCCATCCTCTGGGCAGGGAGACGTCACGGTGAAGGCCAATTGCATGAGGCGGAGACTCCTGGTGGCTGTAGGACGACAACCATCACTCGCAGACACATCGGGTCTCTAAATTTGGTGAACCGATAAGTTGCCTCGAACCTCGATCGGCTCATTTAAATTATGTCGCTGGAGCGTGCGCGACCGGTCTGCCTGTCTGCGCGGACAATTTCGAACGTGGTGGAGATGCCCTCAGCCACCGGCGCACCGCATCAGTGATCAGCTCAACATCACCACGTGATGAGGTCGCAGCAATGTGGGGGGAGGCAAGCAAAGTTGCAGAAGAGAATAGATGCATTGGCCCGTTGGCGGGACGTCGACCGATTCCATTCTTCCTACCCAGCCTTTCTTCTTCGACGCGTCGCCCTGCTCCCAAGCTACGGAAACACCCCCACGAGCTTCCTGCTCGTGCACGCCGGCCACGTTTAGCCGGTGAGGTGCCCTTTACACAACACACGGATTACGTTAGGTCTGCTGAACAAGCGAAAACACTCCAGGAATACCAAGTGCCCACGTTGGATTCAGACCCTGCGTGGCTGCGCACTAGTCCTAATACAGATGAAGAAGCAAACGAGTTCAGTGTACTCTGTCTCTTTCCCCCCACAATCTGCTTGGGATTTCCTCACTGCAGATTGTGGATAAACCAGTACCAGCAAAGTGCAAGAAGTTGCTGCTGCTTTAGAATCAGATTTCTTAAAAAGGAACTTTGGTGAATAACTTTCCGGTTCGATCGTTTCTGCCCCAATTAAGCGCTGAAATTGCAACGAACTGAAACTTGCCTAGCATTTCTTCTCCGTGGGCGTGCACTGCAAGGGAAATATGAGATATTTAATTTCTTCCATTCGTCTCTTCGCAATATAATTGAGCGTGCATTTGGAGTTTTAAAGCAAAAGTGGCGTATATTGAAGGCAATGCCAAATTTTTCACCTCGTACACAGAAGCATATCATTCTTGCTTACATGGCATTGCACAATTTTATTCGTGATAGCAAATTGCGTGATCGGGAGTTTGATAAGTGTGATGAAGATGAGGATTATCTACCTGGAGCAGCACGTGCGCACCACAAACACAAGGGGATGACCAGCCTGGGGTGGATAATGAGGAATCCATGAACGACATTCGAAGTAGGATCACCGATGCTTTGCTTATGGCGAGAGAGGAATAGAATATCTATGTTAATTAATGGTGAACATTATTATGTGAACCATGTCTTTTGCATGCTCGCTTATATTTTCTAACTATGTGAGGACATTACTTTATATTCATTTTATCTATATGTATGGATCATTATGAAAAAATACAAATATTCTCTCGAAATGGCGATTTACATATCAATTAGTGCACATATCGATGTTTTCCGATCAATTCGCATATACAGTCTCTCCAGGTCTCAGGGACATTACAGACATTTCTAACCAAACCCACAGTTCACAGTTGCTACAACCAAACAACCAAACAACTTCCAGAAACAACTTCCAGATAATCCATAGTTGACAGTTCACAGCAGCTTTTTCACAGTTCACAGTTCACAGCAGCTTTTTCAAGAATCCACAGCTCAACCAAACACACCCTTAGAATCAGATTTCGCAAAAGGAACTTTGTTGAATAACTTTCCGGTTCGATCGTTTCTTTAAGCGCAGAAATTGCAACGAACTGAAACTTGCATAGCATTTCTAGGAACAATTCAAATCGCGTAGAGTTCAAGACTGAAAAAGTATACTGTACTAGCAAATTTTGGATGGGTAGATAGAAATTTATGCTCAAATCGTTCGAAACAGAGTGGGCTCATCACTGATCCTCCTCCCTTCTCTTTTCATTCCATTCGATTGGAAAGGAACAATCTCGTCTGCTCTCGTCAAGATACACCATTATTCAAATCGAAACGCACCTTATTCGTATAATTCTGTGCAAAAAAGAAGAAGAAAACCCACCAATTCACATCGATTTCAACCCCTTTTCCCTCCCTCCTGATCAAAATGATTTTTCGCAGCACACTGAACTACTGCAAACGCACTAGCCCGTGAAGCAAATCACTCTCTGTCTCTCCCTGTTTCACCTGCTCATTCAGCCGCGGGCGTAGCCTCAGCCCGACGAGCGTCGATGCCCATACCTGTCGTCGTCGTCGTCGCCGGCGTCCCGCCTGGCCTTCCACGTCTCGTACTCGGCGTCGTCGGTGGGCAGCTCGTGGCGGCAGAGCGGGCACGTGTTGCGGATGGCGAGCCAGGGCAGGATGCAGGCGCCGTGGTAGAGGTGCGCGCACGGCAGCCTCCTGGCCGCCTCCCCGGCCTCGATGCCGTCCTTGCACACCGCGCACTGCGCGGCCGCGTCCGCCACCGTCGGGAGGGCCTCCACGGCGGCCCTCGCCGCGGCCCGCCCGCCCTTGGCCGGGGGCTCGTGCTCCGCGTCCGCGGCCAGCTGCCCGAACAGCGCGTCCTCTGCGTCGTCGAGGAAGTACGTGTCGACGCCGGCGCCGTCGTCGTCGTCGAGCAGGAGGCTGCCGAGGCTGTTGGCGGCGAGGAGCACCTCCCACTCGAGGCTCCGCACCGCGGCGGCCTCGTCCCTGCCGGTGGCGACCTGCTCCCACTCCTCGGCGTCCCAGCGCTGGTGGTGCGCCTCCTCGTGCTCCTCCAGCTGCAGGCAGTCCCAGCAGAGCGGCAGGCCGGCCTCGTCCGGCGCCGCCCACACGACGGCCCCGTCCTCGTCGTGGTAGAAATCGAGGCCGAGGAACGCGGCGGCGGGGTCTTGCTGCGCGGCGGTGGCGAAGGGGGCGTCGGAGTCGGAGTCGGAGAGGAAGGAGGGGAAGGGCGGCCAGAAGGACGGGAAGGTGGCGGGCGCGGACGAGGAGGAGGAGGAGGCGGGGTCCTCGCCGGAGCAGCAGTCGCCGGCGAGCGAATAATTCGCCATTTCGTGGAGAGGACGTTCTTTTCCGGCCCTCGTTTGCTTTCGTCCACTCGCTCGGCTGCGCTGCGCTTCGCTTTTGTTTGTGTTGTGTTTTTTTCTCGCCCCCCGCTTTTGGTGGGCGCTTTAAAACTGTGGTTGGGTTGGTGTACCGGACGACCGGCGCCGGCGAAGGGGAAACGGGATGGGCGTGCACGTCCGGCTCCAACCGATGCAGGTGAGCAATGGATCGGTTGTGGTGGTCGCTCTCGCTCCCCATAGAACGACACTCACCACAGCTATCAAGATTGGCCAATTATTATGAAGAAACAAAATCCACAACATCAAAGTCATTATCGTTAGAATCATCATAAAATATATTTTACATTTCATTCATTTCGATACTTCTACATGCAAACTTAAGAAGACTGCCAACACTCTATAGATGTTGTCATTTTAAACCCGGGGATTTCACCCCATCTTTCAAATGAAATGAAAAAATTCAAGTGGGAGCCTTTGTGCTCCTCCCGGTGAATAATAATTTTTTTTAAAATATTCTAAGGAGGGACGAAACCCTAGCCATCAAAGAATAGTCCACATCTCAATCTCTTAGACGAGAGAAACCACAAATGAACAGTTGTCTGTCATGGGTATTTATGAAATCTTATATTTTGAGGATCGTGTCTAAATTCACAGTATCTATATGGTAGAGACTAGTAAGCAACAAAGGTGTATCACCGCCTCTCTATCACCACCAGTGTGTGGCCATTACAATCTACTAATGTATTCTGCTTGAGTTAATTGTTGAGTAAATTGCACCAGGGCGTAGGTTAGTTCACTATGCTTGCTTTAGTCCACCAGCTCGGGAACATTATTCCTACTTTCCCCCTCCTCTCTCTCTCTCTCTCCCTGCTACAGTAGACAAAGGTGTTTTCTGAGAGAAACCGGGCCGATCCCGAGCCCCTCCGACGGTGATGCCGGCCGGAGGTGGCGGAGGTGAGGTGTCGGATTAGGTTTTCCTATGATAGGAGTAGTTCCCGGTGCTTTGCCGGTTAGTTGTGGAGTTGAAGCCCGGTTGTTGGAGATATGCCCAAGAGGCAATAATAAAGTGGTTATTATAATATCTTTGTGTTTATGATAAATGTTTATATACCATGCTATAATTGTATTAACCAAACATTGATACATGTGTTATGTAAACAACAAGGAGTCCCTAGTAAGCCTCTTGTATAACTAGCTTGTTGATTAATAGATGATCATGGTTTCATGATCATGAACATTGGATGTTATTAATAACAAGGTTATGTCATTGGTTGAATGATATAATGGACACACACCCAAATGAGCGTAGCATAAGATCAAGTCATTTAGTTCATTTGCTATAAGCTTTCGATACATAGTTGTCATAATCCTTCGACCATGAGATCATATAAATCACTTACACCGGAAGGTTACTTTGATTACATCAAACGTCATTGCGTAAATGGGTGACAATAAAGGTGGGATTAAGTATTTGGAAAGTGTGAGTTGAGGCATATGGATCAACAGTGGGATTTGTCCATCCCGATGACGGATAGATATACTATGGGCCCTCTCGGTGGAATGTCATCTGATTAGCTTGCAAGCATATGAATAGTTCATAAGAGATCACATACCACGGTACGATAAAGAGTACTTGCGGTAACGAGGTTGAACAAGGTATGGAGATACCGATGATCAAACCTCGGACAAGTAAAATATCGCGAGACAAAGAGAATTGACATCGTATGTAAATGGTTCGATCGATCACTAAGTCATCGTTGAATATGTGGGAGCCATTATGGATCTCCAGATCCCGCTATTGGTTATTGCTCGGAGAGGAGTCTCGACCATGTCTGCATAGTTCACGAACCGTAGGGTGACGCGCTAAGGTTCGATGTCGCATAAGTAGATTCGGAATATGAGATGGAGACCGAAATGTTGTTCGGAGTCTCGGATAGGATCCAAGACATCACGAGGAGCCGGAATTGTTCTGGAAGAATTCTGATGTTTTGTATTTCAAGAAAAGTTACGGAAACATTCTCGGAATTGACTAAATAAAACAGAAGTTCTTATTTTTCTGTCGCGCAGACGGAGTCCAAAGGGGAGACGGAGAAAGGCCAGGAGCGGGCCACACCACACGGCGGCGCGGCCCCCTTGGCCGCGCCTGTGGTGTGGTGTGGGCCCACCAGGCGTCGGCCCTAGGTCGGTTTCGCGAAACCCTAACCCTACCTTCCGACTATAAATAGTGGGGTAGTTTGGCCGGCCATTGCTGCTCCGTACGAAACCCTAAAGTGCCACCTCTCCTCCTCCCAGCTTCTTGCTCCGGCTTAGGCGAAGCCCTGCAGGAATTCTTCTCCACCACCACCACCACGCGCGTCGTGCTGTGGGATTCCGTGGAGATCTACCACCTCCGCTGTTGAACGGGAGAGGAAGGAGCTTCATCGACACCGCGCGCGGCCCAGAGTGCGGAGTGGGATTGCAGCACGGGGACGATCGTCTACACCAACAACGAGATTAATCTCGTAGGCTTTGGAATCTTGGGGTTAGTCTCATCTCCATCTCGTTGCTTAGATCTAGTAGATTGGATCTTGGGTGTTCCATAGATTAGATCTGTTGGTTTTATTCGCTTTGCGGTAGGAAAATTTTTGTTTTCTATGCAACGAACCCCATCAGTGGTATCAGAGCCACGTCTATGCATAGATCCGTTGCACGAGTAGAACACAATGGTTTTGTGGGCGGTGATGCTTTTGTTGCTTTAGTTTGTGTACTTTGCTTCTTGCGGGATGGTGGGATGAAGCGGCCCGGCTAACTTTACATGACCGCGTCTCATGAGACTTGCTCCACGCTTGACATGCAACTTGTATTGCATAAGTGGCTTTGCGGGTGTCTGTCTCTCCCACCATAGTAAAGATTGTAATTTACACTTCTATTGTCAACACTAGTATCACCGTTGTGGTTCATGTTCGTAGGTAGATTGGATCTTAATCGAAAACCCTAAACCACGTAAAATATGCAAACCAAATTAGAGGCGTCTAACTTGTTTTTGCAGGGTTTAGTGATGTGATATGGCCATGATGTGATGATGATTATATTTGATGTATGAGATGTTCATTATTGTATTATGGCAACCGGCGGAGCCTAATGGTTGTCTTTAATTTTTTTAAAGACCTGCGTGTCTATTCATCATGTAATAACTTTATTTCAAGTAGTTGTTATAGTAGCTATAAGTGATGGACAACCATGAAGCGGCGCCATGAACCTTGGTGCAATGCTGGTGATGATGGAGATCATGATCATGTGCTTTGGAGATGAAAAAGCACAAGAAGAAAGGCCATATCATATCACACATTATGAATTGCATGTGATGTTAATCTTTTATGCATCTTATTTTGCTTAGATCGCGACGGTAGCATTATAAGATGATCCCTCTCACTAAATATCAAGATAATATAGTGTTCATCCTTAGTATGCACCGTTGCTAAGACTTGTCGTTTCGAAGCATCTCTTGATGATCGGGTGTGATAGACTCTACATGTGCATACAACGGTCTGACGGGTGCACGCGGATACTAAGGTTGCCTTGACGAGCCTAGCATGTACGGACATGGTCTCGAACACGGGATACCGAAAGGTAGAGCATGAGTCATATAGATGATATGATGAACACTTTGAGTGTTCACCTTTGAAGCTACATCTTTTCGTGAAGATCGGACTTGGTGTGGTGGATTTGGTTCGTGTAATCACTAAGACGATGCGAGGATGTTTTTGAGTGGGAGTTCACCTAGTTAATTAAAGAATTAAAATTGAAACTCATTTTATCATAAACTTAGTCTAGAACTCTTTGCAAATATGTTGTAGATCATGGCGCCCCCCCCTCCATCAATTTTAACCAGTTCCTAGAGAAAGAAAAGCTTAAGGGCAATGGTAGCAACTTCACTGACTGGTTCCGTCATGTGAGGATTTTTCTCGCTGGCGTAAGCCTGCAATATGTGCTCGAAGCACCGCTAGGTTCCCCACCACCTCCTGCAGTATCCGAGGACATAAAGAATGTTTATGAGACTCGGGTAACTCGGTACTCCGAAGTTCAGTGTGCCATCCTGTGCAGTTTAGAGGCAGAGCTCCAAAAGCATTTTGAGCACCACGACCCTTGTGATATGATGTGTGAGCTCAAACTTATCTTTGAAACTCATGCGGCCGTGGAGAGCTATGAGGCCTCGAACAGTTCTTTAACTGCATGATGGAAGAGGGCAGCTCCGTTAGTGAGCACATGGTCGCCATGTCGGACATGCGAAGAAGCTCGGTGACTTGGGGATTGTGATAACCAGTTGGGTATTCATCGTGTCCTCCAATCACTGCCACCAAGTTACAAGAACCGTGATGAACTACAACATGCGAGAACATGAACAAAGAGTTACGTGAACTCTTCTCCATGCTGAAATCTGCTGAAGTAGAAATAAAGAAGGAGAATCAATGTTGATGGTCAACAAGACCACCGGTTTCAAGAAGCAAGCCTAACAAGGCCTTCAAGAAGAGCGGCAAGAAAGTTGCGACGCCTCTGAAAGCCTAAGGCTGGTCCTCAGACTGACTGCTATTACTACAATGGGAAGGGGCACTGGAAGCGGAACTGCACCAAATACTTGGCCGATCTGAAGAGCGGCCACGCCAAAGGTATATTTGATATACATGTTATAGATGTCTATCTTACTGGTTCTCGTACTAGTGCCTGGGTATTTGATACTGATTCGGTTGCTCACATTTGTAACTCGAAACAGGACCTGCGGAATAAACGAAGCCTGGCAAGGGACGAGGTGACGATGCGCGTTGGAAATGGATCCAAGGTCGATGTGATCGCCGTCGGCACGTGATGACCCACAAGTATAGGGGGTGTATCGTAGTACTTTCGATAAATAAGAGTGTCGAACCCAACGAGGAGCAGAAGGTGTTGACAAGCAGTTTCGATGAAGATTCACTGTAAATGCTCACAGACAAGTATTCAGGGGTTTTGATATTGCAGACAATAAATTACAAGTAAATAAAATGCGAGAAATAATTGCAGCGAGTGGCCAATCCTTTAGCACAAAGGACAAGCCGGTTTGTTTACTTATAATGACAAACGTTCCCGAGGACACACGGGATTTTAGTCTAGTGCTTTCGCTACATCAGGTGATTAATCTTCATTGTTTTGATAAGTGTTGTGTGGGTGAACCTATGCTAATGCCGCCCTTCCTAGGACTAATACATACTTGTTAATACCCCTTGCAAGCATCAGCAACTACAAAGAAAGTAATTAAGATAAATCTAACCCCAGCCTTAAACTCTGAGATCCTGCGATCCCTCCTGCCTCGATATACTAACGGGGGCTTAGGTTTCTGTCACTCCGGCAACCCCGCAATTAGCAACCGAATACAAGATGCACTCCCCTAGGCCCATAAATGGTGAAGTGTCGTGTAGTCGCCGTCACCCGACACCACTAGAAGAATGACACCACAACTTAAATATCATAACATTGAATATTACTCAACCATAATTCACTACTAGCATTTAGACTTCACCCATGTCCTCAAGAACTAAACGAACTACTCACGAGACATCATATGGAATACAATCAGAGGTGATATGATGATGAATAACAATCCGAACATAAACCCTGGTTCAATGGTTTCACTCAATAGCATCTACAACAAGTATAGAATAACACGGGAGAGTTTCCCCTATCAAACAATCAAGATCAAGCAAATCGTTACAGCGGTGACGGGTGCTGCGGTGGTGATGGCGGTGTAGATGGTGGAGACGATGATGATGATGGAGATGATGTCCAGCTTCCCGATGACGATGGCGATGGCGTCGATTCCCCCTCCCGGGAGGAATTTCCCAGTTCTGCCCGGCAGGAGAGCTCTTTTCTCTACGGGTGCTCTCCAGCCCCGCGAGAGGCGGGGCGTAACCCTTCGTGAGGATCCTTCGTAGCTTAGGTTTCGGGACGAAGGAGTACGCGAAAGAAAAGGAGGCGAAAGAGGCTGTGGGGCCCCCGAGCATAGGGTGAAACGGCCGGGGCACAGGCGCGTGCTCTGTCGTCTGGGCCCGGTGGCCCACCTCTTCTTCCCCTTCGGCTCCCTCCGTCTCTGGAAAAATAGGAATTTTCGTGAAATTCCCTTCCACAATTGATCTTCCGAAATATTGCGTTATGACGGTGCTTTTTCCAGCGGAATCCTGACTCCCCGGTGCGTGATCCTCCAATGATGATGAAACATGCAAAATAGATGGAGATAACATAAGTATTGTGTCCTAATATGAATATATCAATGAATAACAACAAATTATGATACAAAAAATAGTGATGCAAATTGGACGTATCAACTCCCCAAGCTTAGACCTCGCTTGTCCCCAAGCGAGACTGGCTCGATAAACAAGACCACATGTTTATAGAGTGAAGAGTCGATAAACAAAATACGGACAAGAAGCATCATATTCATTCACAAGACATTCTAGTAAACAACTTCCTCATATAACTCATCTCGAAATAAGTAAAGAGAAATCACAAGTAAAGGTGCATAAGAAATCATAGTTGGTGATGGCAAACTTTGTTCTTGGTCAGAGAACTGCTAACGGATTGTACTTCTAAGCAAAAGCTTTCATATTAGAATTTATAGCTGAGCCTTCATATTTAAGCATAACAATCTCTTCATAATCATTGATAACTTCAAAAGTCATATTCATTCAGATAAAATTGGTACTAAACAAGAAAGTATAAAAGACATGATCAACTGAATCATAGCATAAATGATTGGTTCACAACAACTCAATTGCTTGCTTAGGATAGAGGGAAATAGGTATACTGACTCAACATAAAAAGTAAAAGACAGGCCCTTCGCAGAGGGAGGCAGGGATTAAATCATGTGCTAGAGCTTTTCAAGTTTTGAAATCATATAAAAAAAGAGCATAAAAGTAAGATTTTGAGCGGTGTTTGTTGTTTTCAATGAATGGTAGCGGGCACTCTAACCCCCTTGCCAAGCAGACCTTCAGAGCGGCTCCCATGAGGGACGGCATCTCTACAAGCAAGGTAGTCATCCCTCTACTCTTTTGTTTACACATGTATTTTAGTTTTATTTAGGATGACACTCCCCCCAACCTTGGCTTTCTCAATCCATGGCTAACGGAATCCTCGGGTGCCTTCCAACATTCACATACCATGGAGGAGTGTCTATTGCAAAATTAAGTTGCTTACTGATAAATCAGGGCAAAACATGTGAAGAGAATTAATGAAAGTTATTAATTGGGGCTGGGAACCTCATTGCCAGCTCTTATTGCAAAGTTATTGGATAAGCGGATGTGCCGCTAGTCCATTAGGAAAAGTTCGCCCAACAAGATTGAAAGATAAAACACCACATACTTCCTCATGAGCTATAAAACATTGACACAAATAAGGAGTAGTAGTTTTAATAATTTAAAGGTAGCACATGAAGTATTTACTTGGAATGGCAGAAAATACCATGTAGTAGGTAGGTATGATGGTTACAAATGGCATAGGTTTGGTCTAAGGTTATGGATGTATGAGAAGCATTCCCTCTCGATACAGGTCTTTGGCTAGCAAGGTTTGATAGCAAGCATAAAGGTTGAGGAAACAAACAAATATACATATGATAGAAACAATCATGCATCTTTCTCATAAGCACAAGCAATTTTAACTTAAGAATACTAAGCATAGAGATAATGGAGTAATGTATCTAAGTGTATTTCTCTCTTTATTAAACATCAGGATGTTGTTGCTATTGACCAATGCTAGGATTTGCCAAAACCAAATAGATTTATGATGCTCCCAAAGTGATATCAATACTCATGTCAAGAGTAATCATATAATGGAGATTGCAAACTAAAATAAGGTGTGCAAAAGTAAATGATAAGACTTCTCATTAATATTCCATAACGATAACCCACACCAACGGATTAGATAACCAACTAAGAGATACTTCCACATTGCATACTATTCTATATGATAACTTCCCTACTCTTGATATGACACTACTTGATAGTAAAAGATAAAGGTGGTGGTGATTTGATACCGCGGCACTCCCCCAAGCTTGGAACAAACCAAGGGGATGCCAATACCGGTGATGAATTACTCCTTCGGTGATGGTGGTGATGAATTCCCGACGAGCTTCTCAATAAGCTCCTGGAGCTCGTCAATCCTGTATATGAGATTGCGAATCATCTCTGAGTTGTGCTCGACGCGGTTAAGGAGTCTGTCCGACGGTGAGTCCCAACTCTTGGAGTTATTTCCCCACTCTTCAGCCTCAGGCTCCTTTCTCCTGCAGTGTTAGAGCGATCTATATCCCACTGGCTAGGCAATGCTGCCTTGGGAGTCCCTTCAATTTGATTATTGAAAATTAGATTGTGGAAGGGTTGATGAGTGCCTGATAGAGATGACTTTGGAGCTAGGTAATGACGTGGAACCGCTCCTCCAGTGCGAATTCTTGCGCTCTTGTTTGCGCTAAAAGGGTTGTCCACCACCTTGATGCTTGCGATAGTAGCACGCGGGTGCGTGCGCGAATCTTCATCCACCTCTTCTTCATCCTCTTCCTTGACGTCCTTGTCTTCCTCTTTCCACCCAAGATCTCGATCATCTTCATCCGGAAACTCCTTGCCCTTGTTCTTGGAGACCATGGTGCTTCTAAACCGAAAAACAGCTCGAAACAAAACACGACGAGAAAACGATATTACGGACCTCCGGGGGCCGGGGAATTATATAGCAAATATTTTTACGACAAAAGGAAGGTTCCGGGCCGAAAACGAGTGGAAACGGGACGCCGAGGGGCTGTCACAGGGTGGGTCCCGCGCCGGCCTATGGTGGCACGCCCTCGCGCGTCTTTTCCACTCCGTTTCGATTCCGTAATTTTTCATATTTTCCAAAAACAACAAAAATAATGTTCGGAAAGGTAAACGGACTTTTTATTACCTATACTGTTACCTATTCGAAGTCCAGTTCTGGCGGACTGTCTATTTGTCCTTTGATGAAAGCCTCCGGTGTTTCCACTTGAATAATATCAGCATCAACATTATAAGTCACCCGAGATATAATGCTTGAGTCTTTGTCCATTCACCACTTGTGTGGCATTGCCTTGGAGAGAGCTAATTTTAATTGCTCTTGAACGATACACCTCCTCAACAACATATGGTCCTTCCCATTCGAGAGTAATTTCCCTGCAAAGAATCTGAGACGAGACCGATACAATAGAACTTGATCTCCAGCATTAAATTCTCTTTTGATGATCCTTCTATCATGCCATTTCTTAACTTTTTCTTTAAAGAGTTTAGCATTTTCATAAGCTTCACTTCTCCATTCATCTAGAGAACTTAATTCTAGCAACCTCTTATTACCGGCTAGTTTAGGATCTTTATTTAATTCTCTTACAACCCAATAAGCTTTGTGCTCTAGATCTAAAGGTAAATGACAAGCTTTTCCATAAACCATTTTATAAGGTGACATTCCCATAGGATTTTTATAAGCAGTTCTATAAGCCCATAGTGCTTCTTTCAATTTGCTAGGCCAATTCTTTCTAGATTTATTAACAGTCTTACCCAAGATAGCTTTAATCTCTCTATTTGATAATTCTACTTGACCGCTAGTTTGAGGGTGATAAGAGCGGAAGCAATTCTATGATTAATACCATACTTAGCAAGAGTTTTCTAAAACCTCCATGAATAAAATGAGAACCTCCATCAGTCATAATATATCTAGGTACTCCAAATCTAGGAAATATAATATCTACCAGCATTTTTATAGAGGTCTCACCATCAGCACTTTTTGTAGGTATAGCTTCTACCCATTTAGTAACATAATCCACAGCGACAAGTATATGAGTGTTACCTTCTGAAGAAGGGAAAGGACCCATGAAGTCGAATCCCCAACAATCGAATGTCAATAACACGAGTATAATTCATAGGCATTTCATTGCGTTTAGAGATATTACCAACTCTTTTGACATTCATCACAAGATAAAATAAATTTCCTTGCATCTTTGAAGGGTGTTGGCCAATAAAAACCTGATTGTAGAACCTTTCGCGCGGTTCTATCTCCGGCGTGATGTCCTCCATAAACACTTCCATGACATTTATTCAATATCTCTTGTTGTTCATATTCGGGCACATCGCGTAATACCATCCACTCCTTCTTTATATAAGTGTGGGTCATCCCAAAAATAATATCAAGTCATAAAAGAATTTCCTCCTTTCCTGAGCTGAAAAGGTTGGAGGCAAATACTTCGAAACAATAAAGTTAGCATAATCTGCATACCAAGGGCTCTCTCGCGAGCTCACCTTTATTACAGCCAATTGTTCATTTGGAAAACTATCATTAACAAGGAAAAGGATCATAAGCAATATTTTCCAATCTAGACAAATTATCATCAACAGGATTATCAGCTCCTTTTCTATCTATAATATGTAAATCAAATTCTTGCAGCAGTACCCATCTAATAAGCTTAAAGCATCTTTCTTTGTCAGGTATCTAATTGCGACATGATCAATTATGGTGTAACTTTTGAATCAACAATATAAGGTCTAAACTTATCACAAGCAAAGACTACAAACAATTCCTTTTCGGTTGTAGCATAATTTCTTTGGGCAGCATCAAAGAGTCTTAATAGCATAATGAATAACATTTAATTTTTTATCTACTCGTTGTCCAAGAACAGCGCCTACGGCAAAATCACTAGCATCACATATAATTTCGGCAAATTTCAATCAGGAGGTTCAACTACGGGAGCAGTTTAAGGCTTTCTTTAAAGTTTCAAAAGCTTCCTTACAATCATCATCAAAAACAAAAGGTACATCTTTTTGAAGAAGATTAGTAGAGGCTTTGAAATTTTAGAGAAATCTTTAATAAATCTCCTATAAAACCCAACATGACCAAGAACACTACGAATACCTTTAACATCCCTCGGATAGGGCATCTTCTCAATTACTTCAACTTTAGCTCTATCAACTTCAATACCTCTCTCGGAAATTTTATGTCCCAATACAATTCCTTTCGTTAACCATAAAGTGGCATTTCTCCCAATTAAGAACAAGGTTAGTTTCTTCACATCTCTGCAAAACTTTATCGAGGTTTTGCAAGCAATTATCAAAAGAATTCCCATAGACAGAAAAATCATCCATGAACACCTCTACAATACTTTCGCAAAAACCATGAAAAATAGCAGACATCCATCTTTGAAGCAGGAGCATTACATAAACCAAAAGGCATGCGCCTATAAGCATAAGTTCCATAAGGACAAGTAAAAGTGGTTTTCTCTTGATCTTTTGCTTTATGACAATTTGAAAACCCAGAATAACCATCGAGAAAGCAAAAATGAGTATTTTTGGAACAACCTCTCTAACATTTGATCAATAAAGGGTAAAGGGTAATGATCTTTCTTAGTAACTTTATTAACTTTTCGAAAATCAATGCACATTCTATAACCTACAACTATTCTTTGAGGAATAAGCTCATCATTATCATTAGACACAACAGTCATTCCTCCTTTCTTAGGAACACAATGCACAGGACTAACCCATCTACTATCAGCAATAGGATATATAATACCGGCTTCAAGGAGTTTTAATACCTCGTTCCTTACCACTTCCTTCATCTTCGGAATTAGACGACGTTGATGTTCAACAACAGGCTTTGCATCTTCTTCCATATTAATAGCATGTTGGCAAATAGAAGAAATCCCTTTCAAATCATCAAGAGTATAGCCAATAGCTCCTCGGTGTTTCTTCAATATTTCAAATAACCTTTCTTCCTCAATCTCTGAAAGCTTAGAACTAATAATAACGGGATATATTTTCTTATCATCAATATGAGCATATTTAAGATTATCAGGTAAAGGCTTTAAATCAAAAACGGGATCTTCCTTTGGTGGTGGTGTTGTACCCAGATCTTCCACCAGTAAATCATGCTTGAGAATAGGTTGGCGACGAAAAATTTCCTCAAGCTCATCTCTTTCTTTCCTAAAAGCTTCACTTTCACTATTCTCCAAATGTTGCTGCAAAGGGTTATTAGGAACAAGAACAATAGATGCAACATTGCTCCATTTTAAAATCATTACTAGGCAAGTCAACTTTATAAGGAGTTTTGGTAAATTTAGAAAAGTTAAATTCATAAGGTTCACCAGCAAATCTAGTCAAAATTTTCTCTTTCTTACAATCTATAATAGCTCCACAAGTATTTAGAAAGGGTCTACCAAAAATGATAGGACAATAATCACTAGCAGGAGAACCAAGTACCAAAAAGTCAGCGGGATATTTAATCTTACCACATAGAACTTCCACATCTCGAACAATACCAATTGGAGAAATAGTTTCTCTGTTAGCCAGATGAATAACCACATCAATATCTTCAAGACAAGAACCAATTTCGTGCATAATCTCCGTGTAAAGTTCATAAGGTATAGCACTAACACTTGCACCAATATCACATAAACCATAATAGCAATGATCACCAATTCTAACAGATAGCATAGGGACACTAACTTGTTTGGGTTTATTAGGATGTGAAACAATATTAGAAGCATCTTCACAGAAAATAATATGACCATCCTCCACATTCTCAGTCACAAGATCTTTAACTATTGCAACAGCAGGTTCAATTTTAAGTTGTTCTTCAGGTTCTTTAGGTTTCTTTTCACTTTTATTAACTACTAGATATGACAGAGTACTCCTTCATTTTAGCAGGGAAGGTTTTTTCAATATAAGCTTCGGGGAATAACATTATCAGCAGTTTCAATCACTACACATGTTTACGGATGAATCAATTTTATCTTTGTACGGTTCATGATACTTATCAAAAATTCTTCTTAGGCAGTTCATAATAGAGGCAAAAGCTTTATAAAGATTTGCAACAACTTGGGAATCAAGACCATATGTAGCACTCATACTACGAAATTTATCAGTATCCATAAAAGCTTCAATGCATTTATAATCATAAATTATACCTGATTCTCTATCTTTGTCGTTCTCCCATCCTTCAGTATTTTCTTGGATCCGATCAAGAAGGTCCCTTTTAAACTCTTCATTCTTGCGTGTAAATGATCCAGAGCAAGAAGTATCCAACAAGGTCTTGTCTTGAAAAGAAAGTCTTGCATAGAAATTATCAATAATAACATTACCAGGAAGCTCATGAATGGGGCATTTGAGCATTAAAGACTTCCATTCACCCCCAAGCTTGGGCAATACTTTCTCCATCCTTGAGGCCAGAAATTATATATGCGGTTCCGATCTTTGTGAATTTCACTTGGAGGATAAAATTTGGAATAGAATAAAGGTACAATGTCCTCCCAATCAATAGAATCACCATTCTTCAGCAATTTATACCAGTGCGCCGCTTTACCAGACCAACGATATAGTGAATAGTTTCTTCCTAACTTCATTCATGGAAATACCTGCACATTGAATAACCCGCATAATTCATGCAAAAATAGTAAATGATCACCGGGATGGACAGTTCCATCCGCTTCATAGCGGTTATCCATAACACGTTCAATAATTTCGTAGGTATTTTATATGGTACTACTTCCTCACCTGGCGCTTCATCCACTACGTTGCGGTAGTAGTAGATTT